>JAQGAV010003274.1:0-12852 GCA_034691345.1 Phasmarhabditis papillosa | reverse complement strand
TATCATTAGAAAGATCATAGCTCATTCTATGCAACTGAGTTTTTTCGAAAGATTTGGTTAACGCTTTCCAGAGAAAAATAAACTTTAACTTTAAAAAAACAGCTCAGTCCTTTAACCCTTCTCCGTTGGCGAGCCGTGTATTCACTTGTATTCACTTGTATTCTTTTATTCACTTGGTTCGCTTCTTGCCATTGTGGCCCAGTTGATACCGTTTCTTCCATAACTGTTAGTGAGCTCGATTATGTCATCTACCCATTGAGTTGGTTGTCGGCCTATGGTTCTTTTCTTATCGAATTATCAAGTCACCACTGAGTTAATCCTATTTTAAATATACGACCCTTACTTATGGTTAGTATTTTTACATTCATTTAAAATATCCGCTGTATAAAAAATAAAACTTTATGATTTGTAAGAACGATGTAATTGTTATAAACAATGTTCAAATTCTATATTATTTAAATATTTTGGCATATTATTAAAATACATAAAATTTACTACAGAATCGGCTTTTTTAAGTTGATTGATCTTTATCCGTAACCCTTTTACTGCGCTTTGAATAGACCATTTGCAGTCCGAGAAATTGCATTCAAATTGTTCAATATAATTTTTAAAAATACTGAAGGCGGCATACCGTAATGGGTGCCAACTATATACAATGTGCTTTCGTTGCAGTGGGGCGGGCCGTCGGTCTCCGACTATACATTGTGTAAAAGGTTATCTCGCATAACACCCAGAATACAAACTCAAACTAGTAAAATATAACATTAGCGCAAGCATGAGTAGAGTTTTGACAGATTTATTGACTTTACTTAACACGAGTTCGCAAATGTTTGTAGCCTAAATGTGTGACTGAGGAACTGTAGGAAGTAGAACTCTGCAGCTAGGGACTTAGGGCTCATAGAATTCTGTTTTCACGGGGATTATAACAATCAAAATCTAGCTCAGGGGTCGGAAAAAAATGGCCTGTATACTTGCTACCAGAAACGCGAAAAATTGACTACGCGTCCCCGGGCACGCCCCTTTTTAAAATTTCTCAGCCAGGCACGACCAGGGACAACATGTGTAAAATTTCCATCTAGCTTATGAGGTGAAGCTTCTGTCACTGGGCCAGGGCACTACCTTCTATTATTTAGATGAGAGCGTTTGGTAGTGGAAATGTTCCTCAAGAAATAAATCATTCGGGACATTGTGTAAATTTTGTTGCTTTAAATTTTATTGGAGAAATCGATTTTGTAGAAAGCTTTAAAAATATTCTAACTTCTCAATATTGTCCATTCCAGATAGGATCCGTTAAATTTGTATGCTATCATTACAATAATGGTTCCGTAATCTTTCGCCCTTATGATATGCCTAATCCAGATCGTTGTTTTGATGCAGATACAAACATTTTTGTCGAACCAAGTTGGTTTTGTTGAATTTCCGGAAAAATATGATATACTGTAATGTGAAAAAAAAACGTTTAGGTTGGATAAAACTTCTTTAGATGACCTTTGGGAAAAGACTTATTTTTCGTCCCAATTCCTCACAATAAATTTATTATATATTGCTAAGTGTGATAATATCCTTAATAATAATAATAATAATAATAATAATAATAATAATAATAATAATAATAAAATTTTATTCAGTATTTCAATTTAAATTTCCTAATTAAGCCGGTTATAGCGGAACGTTAACTACAAACGGCTCTTGCAGTCTAGGTTTAAAACAGACTATATAATACTATTTTGAATGTAATTCTAAAACATTACTGGAAATTAATTGTCCTTTTTGGTAGAAAAAAGATACCAAATGCCACCATTTGCAGTGCAATAATATGCGCTCATCTAAAAGGTCACGAAACAGGATTTATAGATTCAAATAACAAAAAGAGTAAACAAGACTTACTTGATTTATGTAAATCTAACGAACAATAACCGCATCTTGCTAGAAAAAAAATTAAATTAAAAAATTAAATATTAAATATTATTTAAAATTATTAAATTTAAGTGTAACCACTTCTCAAATACCCCCCGTGAAACATATTTTTCAGAAACAAATAGAAACATCTCTATAGTTTGACACCTGTTTGTTGTCCCCTTCAAAGTGAGCAAGTTATTTTCTCTTAGTTAATTTATGAGTGCAAATAAGACGGCTTTTGAAGTCTTCAGTTAAACAACTGTCCCATAACAAACCACCTACAGATAACTTTAATAAACATATATATTCTAAGTATTATTAATAATTTAGAACAATTCAACAATATTTTAATGCAGTTGAAGTCTCTGAGCGCCCGAACTGGTAGTACTAACTCAGTTGGTGGTCCCATTGTTTTTGTTTTGAGCTTGTTGCTTTTTGCAATATAATTACTGAATATTAGTGTTATTCTTCATATTTTGTTCTGTTCGAGACCAATGTTAGAAGCATTCAATGCGGAGTAAAAAGTCTTTTAATAATAGTTATAATAGAATTTAGTTCAGTCTATACACATTCTTATTTCGTAGTTTAGTACTAAACAATTCCATGTTTAGTTTTAGTCGGAGCTGCGCATCCCTCTAATGACCGTTTAAATTATCCTTTATATCGTGTTACAAACGATTTGCTTACAAATAATTTAAATTTAAACTTTGTATACTTTTAATTAGAGAAAAAAGAGAATATATGAATGTGTTATGGACACATAACCTTCAGCCACTTATCTACTAATACCTTCATTAACATGTAATAATATTATAATATATACTTTATAATATATATATCACCCATTTAGTTATGTAAGAAATTACAGCTCAAGGTCTCGTCTGAACCCATTATTAAACCATGGCTACAGAATCATATGGACCTACCTGCTAAGTAAATAAGATTTATTAATTCATCTTTAATTCAGTAAAACAAATTATAGATTATTGTTTTTAAATACTGGTTATGTTTCTAGATACGATCAAAGTAGTGAGTTCTCAGATATTAAATCGCATTTTATAGACTCGTAAATAGGGAATTATTGGTATATATCAGTAGCTCGTAACTAATAACCAACATTCACAATGTTACTTTGCTACAGTTTTATTATATATTTGTATTTTTAAAATTAAAACGATAGCCAAAACAAACAAATGTATCAGTTGCTCCCATTTTTTGGAAATTGCTATTTGCTTTTTAATAATAAGTGACATAAAATAATGGAAAGCAGTTTACATAAATAAGCATTGGTGTACTATCTAATATGATATTCAGTTTAATGAAGCGAAAATTATTTGCAACATGTTGTCGTCTGCTTACTCTATATTCTTAATAGTCTATTCCTTATACTATGTGTGAGGTCTCTCGACAGACCACACTATCTGAAATCTAAGAGACCGCCCTGTCAGATTTTGAAGAGGTCAGAGTGGACAATCCTCCTTTTAATTCGGTTATCGTTTTGTTAGTTGCACTTCCGATTATCTTGCTTAAATGACTCTCTTAATTAAATTTATTAGTTGTTTACCTGGGTGGTCTTCTCTCTGTCTGGTAGTTCGTGCCCTTAGTTTCGCCCTCATTTGAACCGGTCATTTCATGGTTTCTATTTTTTTCACCACCGCGGTGTTCTTTTTGGTGCGTTCCGTTACGCATCATTACGTACATTCGACAACTCTCTTGAACACATTTCAGCGAAGCGCCCTCTCATTAAAAACATTAACACTCAATGAAACACTGCATAAAACACGCTAGCCGGCTAAATTACTGCCTATTCGAAATAGACCACACATGCGGATTATTCACTAGATATTCAAAATAATAGGTCTAAAACAGTAACTCTTCTGATAAGAGACGCTTTTTATATCACATTCTCGTGGACCTCCAAGATAGATAATTACTCTCCCTTTTGCTGTTCCCTCACATTAGCCGTAGATTTTATTGTCAAATCCACGTCGTTCCTCTAATTCGAATTCCATTTTGTCTTATATAACGTTCTTCTTTTTATTTTATATATCGTTGTTAATATATCTTTTAGATTCTCGACTGGTCATCCATACTAATAGTACTACTTCAAGTCTACTTTAGAACATTAAAACATATTTAGTAAGTGAAATAACGATAGAAGTGTTGAAATTAACTATACATTTATAGTTAGGTTCTTCTAGAGTTTAAGTAATGTCGATTTTAGTTTTTCTTTTTTGAATAATAGAAATGCATGTTTGTTCAGTTACAAAGAAGGCCTCGAATTACACGTCTCAACAAGCACTTCTAAGGAGCTTCACTGGAATCATAAAGAGAATTCATTATATGCAACCAGAAAGAACTTAGACTTATATTACTATATATAGATGTTTAAAAAGTTTAAGTCGAACGGTATTCTTTTTTCTAGTATGTGTTGCAACAAGAATTAGATCATTAAAAGAACAACTTTAACATTTTAGTCCGCAGTCGAAAGTAGTACCTATAGTCTTAATTGAACTATAATAGTTATTAAATATATTTATAATGCAATGACTTTTCATTTAAGTTCATTTGGACTAGATAATTCTTTTTTCTTTTTTCTGCTTGCTGATGTAAGCCACTCAACAACTCTTGCTAACAGATACATTGCGTTCTCAATATCCACGAACAACCAGATAAATACAAAAGTGAACTACCTTTTTATTGTCTGTATAAACACAAGTAAGTTTCTCTCGTAAGTTGATTTACTTCGAGGGTGGTCTTTTCTTTGAGTGTGGTCGACCACTTCAGGTTATGATTTCCTTTCAGCGACTATTCCAATACAGTTTGTATAACCTATATTCACTCGCTAAGAGTTCCTGATTCAGTTTATAGTTTATTAAAAATATACAGAGTATGGGCCTGGCCCACACACCTCCCATTATGATAATGCACTATTTTCTTTTGTGGACCACCCACCTGTATTTGTTTTTCTCTTCATTAATTGCGCGCTCATCGTTCTAAATTCCTCTCACATAATATAGTTGCTAATCCATTGTCAAACAAAACTAGTTTATATTATCTAAAACAATTAACTACAAATTCTTTTATCGAAGGTTAGTTTGCTTCATTCATTTTAAATACCATAAATGTATATTATTTCTAAAGTTTCAATTTTGCCCGAATTA
Organism: Phasmarhabditis papillosa; assembly: GCA_034691345.1. Lineage (NCBI taxonomy): Eukaryota > Metazoa > Nematoda > Chromadorea > Rhabditida > Rhabditidae > Pellioditis > Pellioditis papillosa. Next base: position 7,789 of record JAQGAV010003274.1, on the reverse strand, counting down.
GGCTAAACAGGTATTAGCAAACAATGACCTTTCTATTAGAACAAATTATTTAATAATTTCGAAATTCACGGCGATTTTAGGCAATTAGTTCCTAGTTAGAGACAACCGATTGAAGTTCGCAGAATTAAACTACTTTTCCATAATCTTTGTTGAGACTAAAGATAGTTGGTTGAGTATGAAGCCGACTCTTAGTTCAGTGCAGGGCTCGACATGGGCCGGCCCGGGCCGGGCCAGTATTTACCTTTGCGGGCCGGGCCGGCCCGTACCGTCCTCAATAAAAGTTAATTTGGCTAGTTTTGAAAGTTTAAAATAAAAACGAACAAAGTTGATTAATAAAAGTTGTTCAGTTTGAAATTCTCTATCCAAATCTATAAAAAACATAATTATTCCTTGTTATTTGCTGTAATAAGTTGTCAAAAAATGTCATTTTCTGCCAAAAATAATATCAAAAAGCAAACCCGGGCCGGCCCGGGGTTTTGGAAATGTCGGCCCGGGCTGGCCCGACAAATGTCGAGCCGCCCTGATATAGACTATGATAGAAAGCATCATAGTCAGCCACCGCCTCCAGGTTTCATGAAAATAGCTCATGAGAAACTGCTTTTGAATAACTCCGGCAATTGTTGATACAATATATAAGGTGTCGTAACTTTATATTCTATAATTTATTCCTATTTTTGTAATCGTGTCAGAATTGTTTGAAATAATACTATTGTCCCATATAAATCCGTAATTTGCTCAATTAGACGACTAATCCTCATTTCGTGTGCACTGTTTAACCGTTCGGACTGTTGTGTTTACACTGAGGTTCACTTCGTTTTAACAACTGAAGCAAGAATTCACCAGTTCGCGGCGCTCCCACGGCCCGCGCACCTTCCCGTCCGGTCAGACGGTCCCGCTGGACAGTTAGTCAGCTGACATTTGTGATTAGCTGACAAACAAAACTGGCGCTCCAATGCAAATCGGATAGAAAGAAAGGAAAGAATCACGAAATAGAAGAGGAGGTCTTTTTATGGAAACAGAGTGACTAGAGGCGGCTAAGTGATGTTTGGGTGGGAAAAGGACATGTCAATACTTTAAGGAAATACTTTGAATAATCCCTAGAAGCAAACTATAAACTAATCCGCTTTGAAAACGAATAGCTTGTTAACAGTTTCAGTAGGCCTAAAATCTCTTCGTTTACCGAAGATCAGGTATAGAAAGGGCCGATCCGGGCAATTTCTGTAAACTGGGCCCGCGGCTCAGACCAAGCCGCCACGTTAAAATACCACCACTACTAAATATAAATACTGATACAATCACCATAACCGTTGAAAATGGTTTTCCCATGAACTGCTGCGACCCAAATAGATATTCTAAGCCCAATACCAACACACTCCTAACTCCCTTATCTTCAATCCGGCCAACTTACTCCGCAAGACGGTCCGCACATTGGCTGTGGTGGTGCCTGTACAACTACAACTTGTTGTTGTCCACAAGATTGTTCACAACTGTTCTGACACGTGTTTTGACACTGATAACTGCCTCCACAAGAATTCTGGCAACTGGGTTGACAGGCTTGGACACAGACGGTCTGTTGTTGGATACATTGAGGTTGGCATGCTGGTTGGCAGACTGGAACGCATTGCTGCTGAGGTGGTTGTTGGACGACTACGATCTAAAATTCAGGTTTTAGTTTGACGGATTTTGAACTGTTCGATAAAGTTTAAATCAAAATGAAGGTGTATCTTAGATTAGTAAAAAAACGGCGGAGCGTGTAAGAGGAATATGAGAGTACTTTCGAAAAAAAGGACAAAATTTCAATTTCCTATTCATTTTTATATGATACCGCAGCTTCCCAGAGTACTGCGCCAGAAATCTAGCAGAACTAAAATCAATCTCAACTAATAATCTTCTATTAATATCTTCAAGAAATGTTACCAACCTGGGGTTGCTGTTGCTGGACGCAGGAGTTCTGGCAACTTGGGAGACATGCCTGTACACATTGGGCGTTACCACCGCAGCTGGACTGGCAACTTGGCTGGCAAGCGGATTGACAAACTGTCTGCTGCTGAACGCATACTGGAGCACAGGCTGGCTGACAGGGTTGTGGACAGGATTGCACCTGAGGTTGTTGTACAACAATCACTGGCTGAGTCTGTTGAACACATGAGGATTCGCAAGATGGAAGACACGCCTGGACGCATTGAGCGTTGGCGCTGCAGGAGGATTGGCAGGAAGGCTCGCAGGCAGCTACGCAGATCTGAAAAGGAAGGTAGAATTAGCATAAAACCCTTTTTAATTTGGACTAGAGTTTGCTAACCTGGTCTAAAATCGGAAGCCCGTTTTTCCCACAGTCCATGTGAGCCCAAAACGGATCGGAACGCCCAACTCTAGTTTTTTATAAATTATCAATTACTGAATGTGATCGGAATCTAACTTTTCCGGCCTTCATATTTCGGAACTAACCTGTTGCTGCTGAACACATTGTGGCTGACAAGCTGGTTGGCATGATGGAGCACATTGTTGTTGGGGTTGTTGCACTACGATAATCTGTTGTTGGGCCTGGAAACACGACACCAGTTCAATCACAAGATTTTTAAATGAACTTCGAAAAACTCGTTCTAACAGCTTATTGCTTTATACGTCTAGTAAAGTACGAACAATTTCCCTAAAAAAGAGGCACAGTCCGTAAACGCCAATTCGGCCGTTGGCGAGCCGGGATATGCAGGGTTCTTAAAAATCTATAACTTCATATAAAAGCTGTTGAGAAATTCGTATATCGTATAGTACTAGATAGAAAGTCGAAAGAGTTGCGAAGCTGAGAATGTCCTCTTTTACTATTTATGTAACTAATCTTGCTAACTACCTGTTCAATACAAGTAGGCTGACATGCTGGCATACAAGCTGGTGCACACTGTTGTTGTGGCTGTTGTACTACTACAATTTGTTGCTGAGCCTAAATATACAAAATTATCTGTTTCAAGCCGTTTGTCTCCGGATCCCAGTCTTTCAACTAATACTGAGTTTGGCTATAATGTATTTGAGGGTTGTTCCTTCAAAGAACATTATAAAAGTTTCTGTTTTTCATATTTTATCAGATTTCAATATTTTTCTCAAATATAAAAGTTAAAACTGACTTGTTGAACACAGGTTGGTTGGCAAGCAGGCATACAAGCGGGAGCACATTGCTGTTGTGGTTGCTGTACTACGATAATCTGTTGTTGGGCCTGTAAGATAAAACTTAGTATAGTCCATAACAAATAGAAGACTGCAGTGCGCGGTGTTATTTAAGGTTTGCAAACTAGCTATTTTATGGCAAAATTGGAAAACCATTATATGGTTCGATGCGCAATTTTTGTTTTTGTCATAAAATATTATTGTACTTTGGATCATGTACAGAAAAATACAAATACGCAATTGCGGAAGCCTATGTATACCACCGCGTTGTGAGGTTTTTGTTTGTTATAGACTATAGTTAGTCTTTTCCAAGATACTATAATTTTAGCCCTTATTTAGCTGACTGCTAGAAATCATGTTGCGGAAATTTAGATTTCAAAAAAGTAATCGTCCAAACTGAATTGTTGTTGTATCGTACCTGTTCCATACAAGTTGGCTGACAAGCTGGCATACAAGCTGGAGCACATTGCTGTTGTGGCTGTTGAACAACGATGATTTGTTGCTGGGCCTAAAGAAGAAAAAAATCATCTCAATCAAGCCTTTTGGATTCGGTTTCAAGTGAGACTCAGCAGCGGGCTGTAGGGCCCATCCTAGTTCTGCGTTGTTCCCAGTCTCTTAACAATGTATCACTTGAATGGTTTTGCTTTGTTTCTCCACAAAACACATTGTAAAGGTTTCTTGTTTCAAAACGTTATCAGATTTCTAACAGAATACTCAAATATGGAAGTATATGGTTATTCAAGCGTAGAGAGACTGTGTCTTCTGCGCATGTTGTAAGAGAATGATCCGAATTTAGAAAACTTTTAAGCTAACTTCGTACCGTCTTTTTAATTTTTTAACACGGCTTCTTTACTTTTGAATTCGACCGTAAAATCTGACCTGTTCGATACAAGTTGGCTGACACATTGGCATACAAGCTGGTGCACACTGTTGTTGTGGTTGTTGTACTACAATGACTGGCTGAGGCTGGTTGTTACATGGACAGTTATTGCATCCGCAAGATGGAGCAGCTACTGGGATGGCCTGGATACACTGGGGCTGACAGGCGGGCATACAGGCGGGAACACATTGCTGCTGCTGGGGCTGCTGTACTACGATGATCTGTTGTTGAGCCTAAAAGAATTGAGTATCATATAGTTGCTTACGTTATGTTTGGACATGAGTGTTGAGACAATAACCATGGTTTGATATCCGTATGTTCTATACAGGGTTGGGGATTTATTGGGTCCGGTCTCTTTCCAGCCTTGTTTCTACAGTACTCATAAGAGTACTCATAACATTTAAAAATCTCCAAACATAGGTATGCAATTTACTTAATTATCTTTTTGAGGACATAAATTTTAAACGCTTTTTTATCTTTGATATGACAGGTTGAAGGTCAGAAGTTGACAATTGTTTCAATACCGATTAAAAACTAGACGAATACAAGTGTAGGTAACTTTCAAATTTTTTTTAAAACTCTTACCTGTTCAATGCACATTGGCTGACACATGGGCATACAAGCTGGTGCACACTGTTGTTGTGGTTGTTGTACCATTATAATTTGTTGCTGAACACATTGTGGTTGACAAGTAGGCATACAGGCGGGCATACATTGCTGCTGAGGAGGCTGTTGAACTACGATAATCTGTGGGGGAGCCTGCAAAATAAGTGAATTATCACAACGATTTTAAGGGATTCCCAGAAAACAGCAAGTTTTAACTGAGAACTTTTGCAGTTTTTTTTTAAATCCCAAACGATTAGTATCCATTTTGAGTAGCATCACATTAGGCTGCTGTAACCAGTCAAACTGACAGAATAAAGAATAACTAGAGTTTGGATAAAGTTTTTGTCCTATCTATTTCGAGGTCACTTGCAAATTTGGGTTACTGTATCTCACCTGCTGAGTGCAAGTTGGCATACAGGCGGGCATGCAGGCTGGAGCGCACATTGGTGGTGGTGGTGGTGGTGGTGGAGCACATTGGTTACATGAAACCTAAAACCGATTATATAGTTCAAAATATAATCAAATTGTTCTATTATTACAAAAAATCAATATTTGGTAAAGCTTATAACATAAAAATAGCTATTGTATGCATCACTTGCTTGTCGTTCAGCGCATTTTCCTATCGAACTGCGGTGTTATATAAAAATCAATAGAAAATCGAAAAATATTTACATGCCAAACGCAATTGCGTACAAGCAGTTTTGGCTTGAAAATTACTTTCTACATTCCGTTATTCGTTTTGAAAACTACTATAAATATAGAAATGATTTTTTTCTATATTTTCGGATACTCCTAATAATAAAAATATTAGCATCGAGGTACCATCCATAAATTTGGTCCTTTGTGAAACTGATAGTAACTCTAGGTTACCTGATAAGTAAGGGCTCCGCATCCGCACTGACTAAACTGTTGTTGGAGTTGTCCGCAGTTACATCCACCCATCACAGGAGCGGCACAGCCACATTGATTCTGCATCATATTTGCACAGTCACATTGTTGCACCTGGAAAAGAATTGTTATTCCTATATATTTAAAAGTGCTAATTTTTTGATCATTTGCCCAATAACATACAAATTGAAAACGAAAATCCTACTTATCCTGGGTGATATGATTCAAAAAGATGCGTTCTTCTGATGAATGCAGCAATTTGCAGCTTATTGTGAGAAAACACAACTTTATAGATGAACGAGTCCTTATCAAGGGATAGGTTTCCTGCGCCGTATATTTAAAGGTGCATTCACTCTTGTATAACACCGCTTCTCCAGGATACTGCATAGGAAACATGGTTCTTGATACGGACTATAATCTATTTAGAGGTATACCTGAATCTGTAGAGCCTGACAATTGCACATAGGTTGTACATTCTGTTGACAGCAGCTGGTTTGTTGTCCATAGCAGCATTGTCTCTTTGCTCGAATTACGGGTTTCGTCTCGTTGGATGAGGTTTCTTTCACCTAGAATACGTTAGTTACCGGTATACACAGTCCAGAAATCATCAATTTTGTCAAAAAATCAATATGCATGAGTTTTTTGCATGTTAGTTTAGCTTTCCTTAGATCGAAAACCGAACTAAGATTCTAAACTTTGAATATCAAGTTCCAAGCATTGGAAACGACAAACTGAACAACCCTGGATTGCAAAAATTTAGCCCACGGAACCCCAAGTACCCCCTTGGTCACTTTGGTTCCCATGCATCAGCCCTTGATTTCGTAATGTTTGTCAATTTTGAGTCTTGAGAGGTCGGACAGTCTCTAAATTGACCGCGGGCTTGTCTAATTTGTTTCGGTTGCTTGCAGCTCCAAGTGCAGTGAGCAAGCAGAAGCCAAGAATGTTAAACAAACGAAGAATTAACAAGTGCAATTGCTATCATACAAGAATACACTTGTGATGGAAAGGTCATGAAGGGAGATTTGAAAATTTACCATACATATATTTTTTACCATGCCTACATTGTAAATTTGGCCCATTCCTGGAATCGCCCGTATTTATCGGTATCCGGTCAACCCGAGTAGTAACCTTACAAAATTGGAGGGGATGTATAGTCCATAACGAAAAAAAGTCTGCAGTGAGCGTTGTTGTTTAAGGTTTCAAAATTCTCTCGTTAAGGCACAATTCAATTTTCATTATATGGTTCCAAGCGCAATATTTTGTTTGTAGTCAGAAAAATATTATTGTACTAGTTTTGTTTTGTATCATGTGCAGAAAAAGACCAATACGCTATTGCGGAAGCCTATGTATACCACCGCACACTGAGGTTTTTGTTAGTTATAGACTATATCTGGCAACCTATGGGAGTTTTATTTATGCTTTTGTAGGTCGGAACATTTCGGAAAGTTTGTCTAAACCATGCAAAAGAACATAGCATAACATTTTGGATAACTATTTCATTGTGTTTGAAAACCAAATCTGAAGCTCATCCTAAACAACAAATTCATTACGGGTGCACCATGTTGGGCACCCCATGTTCAAGTTCTAAAGTCCTCGCTAGCTGGCGGCTCCTTCTTTGTCAAGGATGCTTGTTATCCACCAAAGAGAGCATACCCACTTAGAAATTGGAGATTTCTCTCTTCTTCTTGACTGCTTACGATATGTTTTTGTTGAAGAACAAAAACAAATAAACAACTCTACAGAATGTTTTAGCCCGGAGGTCAAGTTTTTTGTTCAATAACATTTCAAAATACAATTGAGTTTCAGCTATTCTTAACTTTATCACGGATATGAAGTATTATAAAATGCATATGGTGCTGATGATACAGAAATAAAAACTAGTCACATTTTTAAAGTGTTTAAGAAATTTGTTATTTGTTGAGTATATGAAATGATGTTCAAGCTATATAGTTAATATTGATCCTATGCAGTTAAAATATTTTAAGCTTTGCGGTAGCTTCAAAAGGTAGGTAAACTTCATACCTCAGTGGTTTCCTTAGTCTCCTCGGGTTTCTTCTCGTCTACTACGGGTTTCGGTTGTTCCGTGGTTGTTGTCTGGGTTACGGTAACCTTCTTTTCTTCTGTGTTCTCAGCATAAGCAGCTACTGCCAAAAGGCCAACCAACAACACACAAAACCGCATATTGGGTCGCAGACCTATAAAATGGCAACTTTAATAATAATAATAATAATAAAATTTAATTAAAAGAATACAAAACTA
>JAQGAV010003273.1:0-12862 GCA_034691345.1 Phasmarhabditis papillosa | reverse complement strand
CGAAAATTTTCCCATTTTGAGTTTAAAGTAAAGCACGGGCAGGGCCGTACAGAACCACTGTACTTCTTTATTACTAACAGATATTTGGAGGATGAAGTGCGACGAAGGGACCATTGCGAGCCAAGACTTCATTGCACAGCAACTGGGGAGCGGAAGCAGCGGATCAGAAATTTGCAAGAATTCTTGCTTCTGGGCGGATTAGAACCATCGACCTCGAGATTATGAGGCGAAGCTTCTATCCACTTGGCCAATCCGCCCGCCATTGGGCTGATTTGAAAATATAAGGTCCGATCGTGGTTTAGTAATATTGTAAAGGAAATAAGAAAACTGTTTATATGTTTAACACATTGTTCAAAACATACATACTCGACCGATTAGGTAATTAGCAGAATAGCAAACTGAGCCTGGCGTGGCCTTGTTGATCGCGCGAAAATTTTCCCATTTTGAGTTTAAAGTAAAGCACGGGCAGGGCCGTACAGAACCACTGTACTTCTTTATTACTAAGCCATGAATTGTGGAACAGGTGACCTGCTCTGACCAGGTCCAGTTTGCCACTCAGGTAATAACTAATCCGACTACCAACGGGCCTACCCGATATCAAAACTACTTGGCTCTTGCCGACTATCCCTAACCACGGCTCGGATCCGCCCGTACCGTCGAATCCTCACTCATGCTGACTGCAAACGTTCCACTGTGACGCAATAACTCTGGCGCTTGATGATGGCGCTTGAAATTTGAAGCCACCTATCCTATTCAACTTGCCAACAGGCAAACCATTCAGTAATCGGAAAAATGTACTGCCTTTATTGATGATCCGCTTAAAAAAGTTCCGGGCTCCCGTGTCTTATGTTGCATGTGTTGCTTTCTGGTGGTTGGTCTCTTTCATTTCGTTCCGTCTAGCACTTTTGTGCTCTCGGAGCCCAATTTCGCTTTATAAACACATACTCTCAGCCTGCAATGTTTGCAGCGTCAGACATGTGTGGGGGGCACTTTTTTTATTGGTTCAAGATAATATAGCAAACTTAAGGCTTTCAGACGGTCCTAGGGCAGGTCAAAGGATATAAATGATTGTACTTCTTTGAGAATATAAGTGTTTTTGTTTATGGGGATGAGTGAATAAAATTAATTGAAATCTTTCGAATGATGTATAAGGGAAAAAAGGTTATTTAGCAGAATACTTCAGTTTTCGAGCATAACTGGCCATTTATATGCTTGCTTTGTTCAGTTACCTTATTGCGCTACAAACCGTGACATATTGTAACATTTTTTTATTAACAGTAAATTTTTTACATGTGGCTTTATTTTTATTCTTCTTGGTTGTTAGTTTGCTAACCTATGCCGCATGTCTGAGTCTATAGGGCAGCCACGTTCTTTCCAACACCACACACATTTCCCCTTTGACCACTTCTTTGCATTAATGGTAAATATTATATAAACTATCTGTAAATTATTGATCCGGCGGTAACTGAATACAATCCGCAAGAGCAAAATGTTCGGAAAAGTTCGTTGCATAGTGTTTACGGAAACGGAAAAGTGAACCAACCATTCAGAGCTTTTACCTCTTTTAATTTTTTCAAGTTTTATGTGTATCTGTTTTGAAAGACTGTTTTTACCTTTGGTGCCACTTTTAGCCGATTGTCTCGGCGACAACTCAAAAAGATAGGAATATATTTAATAGTATTAGTTTAAGGTTTATTTATTTTTCCCCATAGTTTCACATTAAAGCAACTAAACTAGTTTTTCTATGGTTATAGAGTCGCTTAATTGTAGCCGCCATAGTTGGGTAAATCAAGCATAATGAAAGTACCTCAAACGAGTGTAAGTGTAAATAATTTCTCGGTAGTTTTTTGTGACATAAGCTTAATTGCAATTTATTTTATTATCTAGTGAATCATTAACATTAATATTTGTTTCTTTACAGAGCCACACAGACAGGACGCATACAAGCATTGGAAGAATAGTGCAGTTTCTATATACGTTACACATGTGATTATATAATATTCCTTCTTTGTGTTCATTGGATATTGTTTATGCTTTTGTGTGTATTGTGCATTTGTAGGTTATACCTCGTCTACTGCCTCAATAAACTCTTGTTTGTATTAGTATTGAATAAAATCTCTGGCTCCTTGATTGCTCTCTGTGTGATTATCAGTTTTGATCTTATAATCTAGCTTATATAAGCATTTACTAAATCAGAATGCCTTCGTTTATAAAAGAGCAAAGTTCTTGGAGAAAGTTTCAGAGTTATCATCTCTGGGGGTTTGATATGACAAAAAGGGATGATTTTGAGCAAAGTGTTTTAGCAATATGATCTTGAAATAAAAGGTTTAAAGTGTTTGCTAATTTATACACCTTCTGAGCTAACCCTTTTTCTGTCATTCAGTTATCGGGTGTATGAAGCATGGGATGCGATAAGTAAGCTTAGACTCTCAAGGATTCTGAGACCGCTAATTACACCACCAGGCTAAAGCATCCGCTAATTAACAAACAAAATGGGCGAAATTGTTAGAGAACTCATGTTAGAGAATATGCTATCAGCCTTTTCATCCGTTTATATTTGTTTCTTCTACCAAAAAAAAGTAATTGTATATAGTTTCGTTTTTAAAATGTTCATTGAACTTTTTTATCAATGTTATAGATTCCGTTTCGATTGATAAAACTAAAGTCTGGTCGTGAGAGACTAATTAATAAAGTGCATTACAGTACGGTAGTTTATGTGAACAAGGGACCTAAGATTTCGCAATCTGTGGTCAAACCGATTCTGAATAAATAGTATTATTATTCTGAAAAAGTACGGTATGGTATTGAGGTGAGCGGTCCGTCCGGCCCAATGCAACTTTTTTATATAAATACTCAGAAGACTTGGCCTCATTTCTCTGCAACAATACTAGAGTGCGATTTTTAAGGGTATTATAAACTAACTCTCCTAGATAGCCAAACATCTGGTTGTATATTTGGTTGCGTTGTTTATTTGAACAAAGAATATGGAAAGAACATTTTACAACATTTCAATGACAAGATTTGACTTAGAATATAATAGAAGGTCGAGGTTCGGGAGGGTGATTGTGGCATTATCAATCTCCTCATTTTGACCTGTATATATTTTATACTGTTCACATACTTTGTCTCGGTAAAACAATAACAATATTCTATTCTATTCTATTCTAAGATGAAACTCTCTTTTTTTTGCATTTCTCATAGAGTCGCACTGCTCTGAGACCTAAACTTCAACAGGTTCACTTGGTTTGTGTTAACCTCGAAAACAAACACAGTCTAACTTGTGTAAATAGATAGGCTCTTCTCAAGCCCGTCTAGCAGAATTTCTGCAAATAAGTTGCAACACTTTGTTGCATAAACTTTCTTACCAGGGCTGGGAATTTGACGGGCCGGGCCGGGCAGGGCCGGGGCCGACAATTTAATAAGTGGATGTAGTGGATGTAGTGAATGTAGTGGATGTAGTGGATGTAGTGGATGTAGTGGATGTAGAAATGACGTGTTATATTCAATAATTTAAACAATTAAGAAACTGATAATCGTTCCTTTTCCCAGCCATGTTCGTTACCACTATACATCCGGGGCGCCTCATTTATTTAAGTGGTTACTATCGTTAATTAAAACACAACAAATTATTAGCTAGTACTACCCTGCCAGCACAAACAATTCCAATCTTCTTTTTCGTTGCCTTACTTATCTTTAAAAAGGGCCAGTTTACTATTTCACATACTGTATATCCTAGTTATGGTAGAATTCTCCGAGCTGGGGTTTGGGTCATGCATTCCGGAATCTTCAGCGCAAAAACGGCTCCGTTCTAACATTGGCGTTCGAATACACAAAACACGGGATGCGTAATCTGCTGGCTTTCCAAGCTTTCGGCAGCTACGGGGAATCGAACGCTTTAGATCTTTGCGGATTCAGAGACCGCTGCTCTAAACAAGGTGCTGAAGCTAATGTTAATATATCCCATGTTAAGTATATTGAGCTCTGTTGAACTCTCTTTTTATCGGTTTCAATATATCTTGATAGTTTCTATGAACCAAACACTGGATTAATTTCTAATATAAATAATCCTTTGCTAGAGAGACCTTTTCATAATTTCTGCTCTTATAGTATTCAATTATCGGCACCGAGTGGGCAGCGCGCAAAAGTTCAAAAGAAGGATTACAGACCGTAAATGCCACCGCGAGGAAACCTTTTTAGTTTTAATGCGCCTTTTCTGTGCTATATTCTTTTCTCATCAGCTTTTTCAAGCGGATTGTAGTCGGAAAATGATATTACTAGAAGCCCTGCAAGTCAAATGATTGTTGAAATCTGGGGGAGATGTTTTAGAGTACAAAGCTTGTATCTTACGTTAGTAAGGATTTGTAATTAAGAAATATACTGACGATATTACAAGGGAATCGTATAAAAATGTGCTCGATGAAATTCATATAGCACGGAGCTTGGACGGACTGAAACAAACTTTAGTAAAACAAATAAACTGAAACAACTATAGTCTGTTTTAAAACCTATACATACCGCAAGTGCCGTTTGTAGTTAACGTGCCGTTCTAACTGGCTTTAGAAGGAAAAAATAAATTTTGTCCGAGTAAAATTGCACTTTTGAAGGAGAAGCCCGTCATCGCAGCACCTTAACTACAAACCGCTCTTGCAGACTAGGTTTTGAAATGGAGTATTGTTAGAAAGACTGGTTAATGATTTTATGGTATCTTTTTTTATAGATAAGGGAATGAATATCGGTCTCTTTTCTGAGAATTTCTAACAACAACACCGATCTCCCATGTCTAGGTTTGAAATGAACTGTAGAATTGCCGCTGGAGGTATAGTCAACGGATGAGTTGTATAAAATGGAAGTTTTGCAAATATTGCGCCTTATCGAGAATCTTCAAGATGCGAAAATTGTAAAAGTAACTGTAAAAGGTTTATTATGGAACTTCGTAAAATTTCCTAGGACCCTGTTCAAAACAGTTGAATGATAACAACCACCCCATGGTTTTATAAAATACAAAATAAACGGAAACTCCAAGTTTCCTTCAGTCAAGCAATCTTTCATACATTTAGGTTAACTTCGGTCAACCTACCGTTTCAAAAACATGCAATTTAACTTTGGACAATACTCTGTTTGGGTTGGTGTTCAAGTCAGTATCCTACTGTATTAAACATATTGCTGATAAACAGGGAAACAATTAGTTAGTTGCGGGAGAGTCCCGTTTTTCATAAACCTCACGTATTTACGTTAATCAGGGCTAGGGCCGACTTTTTGGGGAAATCAGCCGGGGCCGAAAATTTGAGAAACGGCCTTTTCTCAGCCCTTACGTTATATCAGTTTAGAACTGCCAAGGTTAAAGACAACACTTTCTTTAATCTTTATTTGCATGTACATGACTCTTATCAGTTGCGCATGGTGTTTGGTGCGTATTACAATAATTCGTTGATAAGTAGACGTCTCGTAAACAATTGTTAAAACGAAAAAAGATAAAGATCGAAACTATTATGTAGTCTTCTGATATGAAACTGCTCTTTGGAACATGATATTCTTAGTATCTCGCAGTGCTGCAGTGCTGGAAAATTTAAGGGCCGGTCCGGCTGAGGCGGAAATTTTTTGCCCATCGAACCGATCAGGACCAAAATATCACATACTTGCCTGACCGAAGGACAATTTTAGGAAAAATCGACCGATCTGGGCAAATATTCATGACAAATTCTGTAAATGATAAAGATTCTTACACTTTTTATTGTTTATGTGTAAATCCACCAGTAAAACCTAACTTTGATAAACGCTACCTGCTTAAAACTGTGAATGCGACTACTGCAGGCCCGCCCGGCCTCTTCCAGTGGCCGTAGTATAGAAACGCCCGGATGGGTGCCGGGCAATTTTTAGCATGCCCGGACAATAATTCACAGCTGCTCGGGCAATCAAAACCGCCCGGGCACCCACCCGGGCGTGTCTATACTACGGCCACAGGCTCCTGGTTTTTAGTACCCAACAACTAAAGCCACCTCGGTCGGTAAAACCATGGATAGAGCACCTGTCTCCCAGTGTATCTACATAAGTAGGAGGTCGCAAGAACGTGTCCCGCCTGATGTATATTCCTCTGTCAGTGGGATATCATACCCAAAATTTATACCGAAACCTAGATTGAATAGGATCCAAAAATACATTCAAAAATTTCAAAATACTTCAGCCCAAGCGTTTTTAGCCCAGCCCAAAATATAGTTCTCAAAAACCATCTTAGGTTTTTGAGAACTATATTTTCAACACTTTATGCCCCAAGCGTCGTAATTAAATTTGAATTTATCTTTGTAACACCCAATAAGTTAATTCATGTATCTTTTCATCATTTGGTCGTTTCTTTCTACTACATCATAGTTCTAGACCTTGCTTGCCAAACAAAATTAGTCACAATGTTGCAACCTTCCTCGAAAAGTAGAGCGGACATACGGTAAAACTGATTTTGTAAACAGTTCTAAAGCGATTTTTCAACAAAATATTGTTTTGTAACCTTCGCCTTGCGCCACGCATAGGTGACGTGAAGTCCGGGCAATCGAGATGAAGGAAAAATGAAGTGAGTAGTATGGGTATGTCGGCACCCTGGCTGTGAAACCTGGCGATGTCGGAATGCCTTCCAAAATGATTACAGTCGTTGATGAAGATGGGTTATACATTGGTATTGGTTCGGGCTACTTATGCTGCGAGCTCAGAAAGCACGAGGATGCTTTTACTTGGGTCTTCTACACAACTTCTTTGGGGAAACGCAACTTTGGCGCCTTTTTGTGGTGAAGCCGTGTCCGATGAGATTTGTGGCCCGAAGTTAGAAGCATACCTATAAGGGCAGCATTTACTAATTTTCAATTTTGCCCGTTGTCATTAGAGTGTCCGATCTTTTATGTATATAAGCTTCCTTCGCCAACAATATCCTGTCTGTAAACCTTATGAAAAGCCGGCCCGAATTCGCGTCCCTAGTGCTTATTTTATGAAATCCAACTCAATTATATGAAAGTCATGCGTCTTAACAAATTTGTACAGGACAGATAAAGATGTGTATAAAATTGAAACCACTTTTTGGCCCGTGTCCGGCTTCCGGGTTCCTTTCACCATTTCCAAATGAGTATATGATAATAAAAATGCAAGACCTTTCTAACCGGAGTCCGGTTTCCTGGTTCTTTCTAGAATTTCCGGTTTGGCCTTTTAAAACCACATGTTTATATGACTCACTCAATTTTGAAACTGCTCGTATTAATTTAATCGTTCTACAAACCGCGCGGCTAATTTTAGCTTTAAGCGCTTTCGGGAACCGAAAATTCAAAATTAGACGCAATTTCTAAACAATTTAGTATGTAGGCGCGCGGCTAGTTAGTCTCAAATGTAAACTCTTAGAGTTTGTGAGTCTCGCGCAGCCATGTCTTTGAAAAATGTCGCATTTCAAGGTTACTGGGTTTGCCAGACTAGGTCAGTGAATGGCATGATGCAGCCGGCTGGTGTACCGTTTTTCATGTGTCGCGCAAACTGTTTCTATTTTTTAAACGGTTTTGTATTCAAGCACGTAGGAAAAAGTTTGGGACACATTGAATACGTTTGTGAGTAATTGTGAGAAAGCCAGTGGAAAAGTTCGTTTTTGAAGATTTTGGATATTAGATTATATCAGAAGTATTCACGCAATTGTTAACCTATCTTGGTTGGGAGCGTTCGATAGACGCAATTTGAGTCCAGTCTGTATTAAAATCCAAATTCAGGGCGGGGAATTTCACCGGCAGACCGGGGCCGAAAATTTGAAAAACGGGCCGGCCTTTTCTCAGCTTTGTCCAAATTGCTGATAGCATATAAACTAAGTATTCAGTTAAAACCAGTAAACTTGTCTCTTAAAATCCCGTAAGTGTTATCCCGAGGCCGTATTCGCCAACTTCCTGCCACGGGAACGGTCTATTTTAGGGATAAAAAATTTTCCCGTGGGATTGATACTGTAGAAATGATATTCATCAACGTTTCCAAGCGTTTCCGTAACTTCAAAAATCCGGTATTTCGGGACGGTTTTCGTATTAAAAGTATTTAAAAAAGTATTCTCTTTCCTGTATCACTCGTATCACAATAATAGTAGATTTCTTCGATGCAGGGCTTCGTCCATTTATTACGGAATCTTCTGAGCAGAGACGGCTCATTTCTAACATTTGGTCTTCGGGGGCACGAAATATGGGATTAATAAGCTGCTGGTTTTCCTAGCCTTCTGCAGCTATGGGGAGTCGAACACACAGCCTCAGATCCTCTCGGATTCAGAGACCTTTCGATTCTCCGTTTTCTTTCCTGTAGACAATTACTATCTACGCCGGGAATTATCGTTTATCTTCCCGTACTGGGAGCGTTGATGATACAAAGGGTGTACTTGACGATCCGGGAAGAAAACTCTGACTCAATTCAGGGCTGCGTGTGGAGTTTTGAAAACATCGGGTTGGGTAGGTAGGCCCGTTTCCAACTATTATATCCCATAGACTACCAAGTCGCATATTCTGCGATTCATTGCTACTATTTACTATAAACTATCGTTCAATTATTCATTGCCTGGTCGTTTTCGAACCTTTATTTTCTTTGTTCGATGGTTCCTTACTAAAATCGTGTTGAAATCTTACCTTCCGAAGTCTAGCTCCGCCCCTTTAATTTCTGAGCTCTCTCTAAAAGGGCTTCTCTCTCCATCTTTTTCTCTCTTCCAGCTATTAAATCCTTAACAACTTTTCTAGATTTACGGATTAGTATTTTATTTGTATTTAGGGCTCCGCCTCTTTTTGAACACACCCATTTTAAACTTACAAATATTTTATTTGCCAGCTCTTCCTTGCTGAAGAGAGGTTGTCTTCTCCGCATTGCCCCGATGGATGGAGGGAAGACCAACCCTCCTACTTTCTGTCTTTCTTGGGGTACGGTAGCCACACCCGTTCAACCAAGGCTTCCAGGTCTATATTTATCTTGAATCCCGTTTTCCGAGATGTGTATCATGGGTGCGAATTCCACGGCCGGATGGCGGGCCGAGGTTGGGGAAGTCGGCCCAAGACAAGACAGTGTACCCAATATCCATTTACCTTTGAGAAAATATATTTTTTTGTATTTTGCTGTAACCTCCTGATTTCTTCGCATAGAATAACTGACGATCTCTTCTGCGCAGAGTTTTATAAGATCATTTCAGCTTCTTCTGATCAAAATACCTATATTTTTAATGTGGGTGCGAAAAACCAGGCATATAAAACCTCGTATTACCAGAGTTTATCTATTCTTTGGAGTATCCATAAACCTGCTGAAAACTAAAGATTGTTACAATCTAGACTATTTGCCGGCCCTCTAGGGCAACCGCTCTCTCTAAATATTTGGTTTGTTTGTAAACTCCTCCTTGAAAAACGCAATCTTCGTTCCGCCCATAATTGAAGCATTTTAATTGGGGGAACTCATCTTCGTTCATAGATCTTCTAAACGAAATTTTTTTAGCCCCATTACTTGTTCAATAATACTTTTTTTTAATCTTATGATTATCTTTTTGATTTGAGTGACTTGCTTCTTTAATTGAGCGCTACATATGTTTTTCATATGTTTGCTTGCTTTGTTTGCCACTCAAATGTTTGATCTTATTCTGTTTCTTAGGTTGAAACTATGCACTCTATGCTGAGCATCATCGCTATTCTATTCCTTGGAGCTGCCCCACTCTTCGGGCTTACATTGTCGGAGAAGAAGGACGACTTATGCCAGGAGTTGATCACCGCTCGTGATCCCATTGTGAGTTTTAATTAAAATATGGAAGGGACGTTAATTTGAGCAGGGAGGGGCTTTTGTTCCAATTTTTGAAAATACCTGCAAACCCGGGAACCCGGGTATTGTCAAATTAGTATTACCAGCTAGCATTCTAAACCATGAAAAGGGCATGTATTCAATTTATGCAAGTATTTCAAGGGGTTGGCAACTTCTCGGGCCGGCTCGGGCTTTTCTGAGTTGGCGGAGTTTGCCTCGGCAGGTGTCCATATTCTAAAAATCAGCCGGTTCATTAATGGGACGGCCCGCTTCCACCACTGATTTTGGTTTTTTTCTATTCCTCGAGCAGTTTTACTCGTGAGTTCCCCCCAACTAGATTGCCGCGTTGTGCTACTAATTACAAAGCCTGCGCTTTTAAATATGGGCCATTTGTTAAAACATTCGGTATATAAAACGACAAAGGTCTCAGTTTTGTATTCAACCAAACAAATTCTGTATTTCAGAAGGATCTTGCCAAGATAGTCAAGGAACACAGCGGATGTAGTCAAAAAGCGGAAAGATGTGTCCCCCAATACACTAGATTTAGCTACCTCTCAAGTTATGGCAAAAGACGGTTGACCCAAGCCCTTAAATGCAATGCCAAAGAGGAGATAGACTGCGACGATATGCAAAGACTTTCCATAAAAATGGATTTACTGATTAAAGTAAGTCATCGAGATGTCTGAAATACCAGATTATGCTACGGCCCGATTAACATCAAAAACCAGGCCAATTTTAATTAAGGCCCGAACCCCAAATTCTAGCAAGAACATCTGATTTCTTTAAAAAACGAACATATTGTAAAGGTTAGCATTAATCAATGTAATTCAGGATCTGTTCCGCAACGAGCTCCCAGCAACTATCTACAATAATTGGTACAAGGAGTACAGTCTTTACCTCAATAATTACGCTGAGGCCGTTGGCTGCCCAACATTCTAGTTCTCGTATACCATGATCATTTTATTATACCTTTACTTTATCAGTGTTGACATAGTTTGTGTTATCAACCCCTGAATTCCGGGGGGGGTTTTTTGAGTGTACAAATTCAGAATTACAAATTATGTCAACGCTGAAATGTGAGATATACTATTTTCAGTCCACGTAATTCACTAATGTTTTGGCTATGCTTATTTTTTATAGGAAACGATTGATACAATGCTTTGTGATCTCTTACCACACCTCTGATAATTGATCATAGTTACATTCATTTTACCTCTAAAGACTTAGTTGTTAGAACGTTTGGAACATTTGTTAATAAAAAATTGTTGTGCAAGTTGGTTTCTAATAATAATAACAAAAGTATGAAGTTGGTGTGGACCCCGGAAATGATAAATTCAAAAATATGTATTGGTATCCTGTGATTTGAGAGATCAGTAGAGTGGCTGAAATAGTTTCTATGGCAATTAAGAAAAGCAACAAAAACATTTGCTGCATAGGCAAGCTGATTTTAAAGTATTTTCAAAATATTTTATTTCCTGTATCACTCGCATCACAATGATAGTAGATGTCTTCGAGGCAGGGCTTCGTCCATTCATTCCGGAATCTTTTGAGCAGAGACGGCTCCTTTCTAACATTCAGTCTTCGGGTGCACGAAACATGTGCACCCGAAAAAAGCTGCTGGTGTCCCAATCCTTCTGCAGCTACGGGGAGTCGAACCTACAGCCTCAGACCCTCAATGATTCAGAGACCGCTGCTTTAACCACTAGGCCAAAGTACAAACAAAGCAGAGGCTGATTGACAATGTTGATCGAGTCTTCTTGGGTGAGTTACCGATTTGGAACACCCCGTAAATTAAGGTTCAGAGCAATGCTTTAGATATTATCTTCCTATATTGTTATTTCTACATTCGTTAATTTCTTCACGCAGGGGTGGCGACTTCACGGGCGGCCCGGGAAGAGTAGATGGTCGGACTGTGGAAAGCTTGACTTTGGGCTTTGGCGGCTCGGGCTGGATGTTTCATTCCTAACTCTACGCTTCTGAAGCTACTTCGTTCTAGTCACGTATTCGCATTGGCGCCTCATGAACCTAAAAGAAATTGATCATTTGAAAGATTCTGTTTGATGTAGCCGTAATCCATTGCTAAAAAGTATAGTGTCGACTAGGTCAGTGATTGACACGATGCAGCAGGCTGGTGTACCGTTTTAAACTGTTTCTAGTTTTCAAACGGGTTTGTATCAAGCACATTGGAAAAAGTTTGGGACACATTGAATACTTTTGTGAGAAATTTTGAGAAAACAAACGGAAACGTTCATTTTTATAGCTTTCCAAATGACGAGAATATCAGTATAATCACTTAATTCATGTTTTTGAACATAACCTCTGGGCATTCAATAGACTAAATTTAGTTCTGATCTATATTTCATCAAAAAATATTTGTCAAATAAAAGATGCACAGCAGTTGCAGTTAACGGTTAGTATGGACGCGATTGCTTATTTTGTAAAGTATAGACGGCAGGCCGCTTTGTATAGTTGTGTGATAAGTACTTAGAGTTAGTTGAAACCACCGAAGTTGTCTCCTTAACCCCCGTAAATGTATATGCATTGACCGTAGTATAGAAACGTCGTGGTAGGGCAACAATTCTCAAAGGCCCGGGCACCCACCCGGGCGTTTGTATACTAAAGTCAAGGGCCCACATGCAGGTTTATCCCTGAGTAAACTTATTCATTCGGAATTACAATTCGTAAAATCTTGTTTTATCCTGAATTTTGTATACATTGTACATACTTCAATGACAACTGAATGTCGTTCCACATCAGAGTAAAACAATAAAAGAAAAATAAAATAGAAAATCCGAGGAGATAAATTTGTCCCAAGGACAGATATCTCTGCTTATGGTCCAACGGGTGTGCACTCCGACGATCTAGGAAGAAAACTTAACTTTCAATTCCATTCCAGGGAGAGCTAAGGACAATCGGTTTGAACCAAAGGTGGTTATCCGGCACGGCCTTCCCGTTCCGGCCCGGCCTGAAATTTTAAAACCCAGACCGGACCGGGCAGGCCGGATAAGCACCTCTGGTTCGAGCTAGCCTCTGCCCGATAACATGTGCAAGTATACATCCCCTCGTCTATGAAATCGTATATTCTGCGATTCACTGCTAC
>JAQGAV010003272.1:0-12863 GCA_034691345.1 Phasmarhabditis papillosa | reverse complement strand
AACCAAGTGGTAATCAATACCTTAATTAATACTTTATTGTAAAGTAGCACTAAAGATCAGTTTTTTGCTAGAAAGTGATGTCATTATTAGACAGAACCAAAAAGTGCATGCTGCACTCTGTCTGGTCATATACATCAATTTATTTTACACTCCGGGTGGTCTGCAATGTAGCAACTTAACCAGATGAGTGCTGCGCCCCCACAGACGAATTAATTACTCAACCAAAAAATGTTCGCGGAATTGGTGTGGATGCACTTTGAAGTTCCCACGACATGGATTGCATGCACATGTTTTCCTCTAAATTTTCATAGACCACCGGGTTTTAAAATGTTATTGACGTGAAATGGTCGTAACAAAGAAATAGTTCAGTTGAGAAAGATCTTAGATCTAATATAGTTTGTGGAAAACCGACCAATATTATATAAAACTAAAGACGCCGACAATATTTACAAACTGTTGTAACCACCCTCCTTGAAAAAAACGATCTCCATTCCGATTGATTCATTCTTTATTGTATTAGTACAGAAAATCTAAATGCGGTTTCTCTTTTCAGCTTTGATCGTTTGGATACTTCCCTGTACTTATGTTTGTTTTGACGAATATCGCTGCGTCAGAAGCGTGCTTTTTTAAACTAAATATGCCTCACAATTGTATTTTGGATTAGTTTCTGATAGTACGCTATTATTTCAATCGGTATTTCAATTGAGAAGAAAGATAATGGTATTTAAAGAGCAGCTTGCCTACTTGCGGACGTCAGCAGGCTACCGTAATTGACTGAGTTAATATAAGTGGATTACCGAACTGGTGAAAAACTCATTGTTTTCATGGATTATTTTGAGATACCAAAACCAAATAAGTATATGCTTTCGAAAATATGGCATTAAGTTATAAAGGTTGCCAACTACAGTTAGGGACTAGAGAGATTGTTTTTAGTACGTATTTGCAAAAATTTAGCCACAAAACTAGAGAAAAAGGAAATATTAGTGAAACCCGATTCGAAGAAGAAGACAAGTGCTACTGACGTACTGTTTTTAGAACCATAACATTTCGTAGAAGCGTGATTGTGCCTCAGATTCTAATAATTATCCGATTCAGGTTTTTTGTGGGAGTTTGATGCGTAGGTGCTATTGATAATCTCAGTTAGCACTATAAACAGTGATACTCCCTTACCTCAGGAATACAATCTGGAGCTAAACAACTGCCGGGAGCCTCGAAGTGCTGCAAAAGTATTTGTCTCTGTTAAAGAAGTAAACTACTATTTTGAAGTATTTAAATAACATATACAGCTACCAACACTTTGTTCAACTGTTTGATTATTTTAACAAGCTTTTATGATAAGATTTTTTCAATTTCATCTGGACTAGTCATCACCCGAGTTAATACTGGTAGCGTAGGATAAGTGCCGCAAAGAGTGCTTATCACTGATAATCCAATCATGTCTAGAAGGCTATTTGAGGAAATGTCTGTTGCGGAGGGTCCATCCAGCCAAAATGTAGCACTTAATCTTCTAATATTCCAGGAAAGTGGTTCTGATTTTTTTAATTATTTAGAAACATCCTAAGCCACATACAGCAAAATTCGGCTCTTATGAAATTCCTTTTGGCTAAAATATAAACTGCTTAAAGGATAAAGGGAGGGTCGTCAGACACTTCTACAACATTAAAGATAGAGTTATTCAAACTTTTGTAGTTTATTTAGGTACATAAAATCGCCCTAATTGTGCATTTTCTAACTTATTATAAGGGTTTAGTATTATCTATAATAATGGATTTCAGTGCTATATACTAAAATTGTATTCTATCGGTAAACGCTGATATTTTTACTAACCATATAGTACTCATTATAAAGAAATAGCCTGCACAAACCAAGTGGTAATCAATACCTTAATTAATACTTTATTGTAAAGTAGCACTAAAGATCAGTTTTTTGCTAGAAAGTGCAAGTTCTGTTGTTTTGTTGTGGTCGGCTGTTCAACGATCTAAATGTTGTGTTGGAGGTGTTTAAGCTGCCGTCTTAGAGATGCATTAAATCGCCTACAAAATTGCATGTCATGCCCAAGTTGAGCTTTGAAAGTTCTGGTATCTAAATTGATATAAATAAGTATAGCCGCTCAGCCCGTTGCCTTTAACAAAGTTCCCGCTGAGCCACAAGAATCACACGTCACAACGGGTTCATGATAATCTTTACAGATTGCTCGGGTAGGGATTGTCCATGTATTGAGTTTTGAGGCTCGTGACTTAACTAACACCCCCCCCCCCCCCTACCGATAATAAGTTATCCATTGAATTTCTGTGTTGTTCGTACAGGGGAGGGATCATTTGATGATTCTACAAAGTTGCATACTGTATTCATAATGTACGTGACTAGCTATACTTGTTGAGTACCTTCTAGCCATTTGTTCACTCACGTATTCTAAGTGTGTGGTCTTTAATCAGACTGCTAGTCTAAACTAAACTTCGCAGTAGATATGTGCATTAGTTAAATGCCACTGACGATATACAAGCGCGATGAAAAAG
Source organism: Phasmarhabditis papillosa (assembly GCA_034691345.1). Classification (NCBI taxonomy): domain Eukaryota; kingdom Metazoa; phylum Nematoda; class Chromadorea; order Rhabditida; family Rhabditidae; genus Pellioditis; species Pellioditis papillosa. The sequence continues at coordinate 10,347 of JAQGAV010003272.1, read as the reverse complement.
TTCTATCTCTGGCCGCAACCGGAAGCCAGGAGTTAAATTGTCTGAGAATGAGCGCAAGATAATGTGAAGAGGGTCGAGGGGTTTACATTCTTTACCTATTGGTGGTATAAGAGTACAACGGTAGAATTAGAAGATTCCAGTGTAATTTAGTCTTAAGTCAAGAAAGTGCCCGACTACAACCAAACTAAGAGCGGGTAGTTGTTCTCTTTTATTTAGAAGTCAAAAATTAAAAACCACTTTCATTTTTGTCAACATTTTTTAGTTTATGGATATCCCATTAAATGTTATTATAGGATTCCAGGTGTCATGCCTTGTTTGAACTCTTTATCCCTTTAGAAGTTTATCGCATTAATGGTAAACATATATACATATATCCTAATAATTGCGCAGAGATAAGACCATATGTGTGACATTGTTTACCTCTACAGCAAATTAAGAACACTTTAGGCTCAAGAAATTAAGAGCAGGGGTCCGAATTCCTGCGAATTCCTAGCAAAATATTGTTGGTTCTAGCAAAACAATAAAGTTGTTTTTAGATGTTAACTTGATTACTGGTTGTGGAAATGGTCTTTGTTTCTTAAACTATTGAGACCTCGTCGTCGTCATGTTAGAACACTGTGCACGCATACCCAAAATCGAGCCCAATAAACTACTAATCTTCGAAACCCTTGTGGAAAAAATATAATGTTAATAAAAAAGAAGGCTTCAGACGTCATATGAAAGTAATACTGGTAGAATAATTACAATGGTCTGCGATAAAAGGGAAATACAAGCAAATATTCATCACATTAATAATCGCTGGAAAAATATTAAATGAAAATATTTTTCGCCCGATTTGCTTGAAGAAATTGCAAAAGAGTGTATGCAAAATTGCAGGTCTATGACCTCAATAGGTTCTGCAGGGTCAAAATTACGGTGAAAGTTCGTTTTTACCACCGCCGTATTGAGAAAAGGTTCATATAAGTCAACACGTGACTTGCTTTTGTTTGTGGTAGGTAATCTTATTTAAGAGTGTTTCCCTCAATAAAAACAAGGAAAACAAGAAAACAATAGTATGCGGAAAACAAACACTCGGCGTGGGGAATAGGGTTGGTAGCAGGAAACTCTCAACAAAAGAAAAACAATATGCCTAGAAAAGAATGCCAAGTTAAACAATTAAATGAAAATATAGAGAACCATGTATGTGAAACAAATCAGAATATAAAATTAGATATATGATGGAATTGCTTGTTTAAGTCAGGAGAAGTTTGTTAGAACTGAATGTGAGTAGATAGAAAACGGGTTTTGAAATAGAACCACCATCCGATACCTACTTCTCCTTGTTGTCGGTGTTAACCCGAAAATAAGCAAAAACAAAGTTTGGTGAAATAACAATTGGTCCTTATATTGTACTCTGTCTTATTTGCTAAATGTTGCATTCATCATCTAAAAGACAATGTAGATGAATAATTTGCGCGAAAAATGTTGCCATTCTGACATACAGAATCATCGCCTGATGACTTTAGTATTGTTGATAATTAGAATGAAATTAATACCAAATAATTGGAAGAACATTGTGCAATATGTTTCCAAGAGAGCACCAAAGATGACTAAGAAGAAGAAAACATGATAAATTGTTCGAAGACAAAAATCAGTATTATGGAAACATTTCGCAGAGTTGCAGTTTTGAGGAAGACCGTTTGCTATAATCTTGAAAAGTGAATCTTGTTGGATTCATGTAATCAGGTTGTTTACTAATATATTGCCCGTAGCTACTTTCCGGGAAAGAGCAAGTTTCAGCAACAGTTTGATTCAATAATAGCAGTGGTCGCCTGACTGTTAGATAATACACTAACGTCACCCTGTCATTAGTTTGAACTAGCGCATAGTAACCGTTTTAAGCTTGATTGACGGGTCAGCTCCAAAATCTATTCTAATTAACGTCAAGAAGCTGAAATAGAATATGAGTATATATTGTATGTTCTTTGCTTACTTTATTTATAGATACCCACCGGAGAAAAAAATATGAGTAAGCAAGTATTTAGCATGCGAGTACGTTCAATCTTGGTAGAGGAATGGAAAATTGTTCTCAGCTGTGGAAGTGAATAGTTTCCTTCTGAATTTACCCAAGTTGTCTTCTCATTTAGGCCCAGTAGTATTGTGTGATTTCTTGTATTCTTGCTGTCCAACCTTTAGGGGAGGATTTGAATTAATAATCGTTTCACTCTTTTCACTATTCAAGTAGCGATCAACGAGTCGAACAAGCATCGGAATGTAGGAGTCCCTCTGGACAGAGAGATGATTCTCAATGGAAGGCGCCGGAGCACATGAGCTTAAAAGTATGCAGCGTTCAGGGTTGAGCCACCCTCTTGCATGTAGTACCAGTTGGAAAAAAGAATGGGATATGGGTGATGGTCCAACACTGGAGGTGAGAATTTCGCAGGCCGGCCTTGGCCGGCTTATTCACACCCTTAGTTCAATAGAAGTCCTAGAACCAGGAAACCGTATAGTTATGATGGTAGGCCTAAGAAAAGTTATTATTGCAGCTCAGATCAGCAGTGGATTTAGGGACAGTACAAGAAAGAGTATCATGGAGCCCTAAAAAGAAGCTACGGTAATGAATGGACCCAGCTGCAGTGACAGAGGTGGAGAAATAGTTCAGGTGGTAGACGCAAAACAAGGAACAGAACTCGGATGAATTCGTTGTTTCAGACGGAATAGTGAAGAATAAAGTCCAACCCAACAAAACAAACAGTAATTTGAACAAATCCCATGGAGAAGGAATTGTGAATGGAATATATGGAGATGGCACGACTGGCGTCTACAGCTAATACAATGATTTAGAATATTCCTTAATTTGAATCTACCTTGGTTCCCTCAGAATGACCCATTGGTATTGTGTGATCTCTTGAATTATTTTTAACCGACCTTTTAAAAGAGGAGTATTTTACTAATTTTTATTTAACTGTTTCACTCCTATCCCTATACTATTTTCTTTTACTAATTTAGTTTCTAAATTATTTCATATATTGAACCCGATCTGTTAATTTAAAACGGAAGATATGAATGACTATGACTATGACTAACTGACTAACAATATTAACCTAAATAACTGACTAGCCCACTGACTGTGGCCATCGAAATATGTGTGAAGGATTTATACGATTCTAGGTCTCCGTAATCACTCAATTTGCAATTTTTCGTTGAACTTATTATAGAAAAAATGATTACACGACTAATTATTATCTGACTAACTTACTGACTATGAACTAGCTGAATATATAATCATGAGAATGACTATATTCAGTCACTCATAGTCATGTACTACCCAATCATAAAGTAGAAGTGAATAAATAAACTAAATCATTTTTTCACAGGAAATTTTTCTGGGCTCATTACCTTTCGCACTAGCTGAGTTTATGAGCTAGCGCAGCTAGCTGTTAATGCTCAATCATTGAGAAAGTTAAATCACGCAGATTATGTTTAATAAAGTATTCAAAATTATTGAAGATTTTATTGCAACTTTTCTCGAAATTGTTAGTTTATGTCACGTCAATTTTCATGTTATACGAAGAAGATCCGTTGAATGCGCTTTGAAAATAAGTATATGATTTAACTAATTTATATTCCAGTACAAACGCTAACGGTGTCAATGGATTGTTATAGGGTTGTTGGAACTGTTGTTACTATAGCTTTTTTGATTCACTATAACATTTCATATACGTATGTATCACTGGTTAAACTAATATTGAAACAGCAAAAAAAAAATAAAACTAACAAAGTCATACTTTTTTGTAATACTCGTTTAGTTGATTTATAGTAACTTCGTAGTAAAGTGGCTACTAGATTATTCTGCGCATCTAGACGTCACAGATTCCAACCCTCTGTGGGGCCGATGTTTTTAAAAAAATGGTCCACATTGCAGTTGAAACATTAAAGCTCTGAATAGAATTTTCGGTCGTTTTTTCTTAGTCTGACTATGAGATAAAACTACCGAATCGTCAGCACTAAATATTTGGCAGTTCACTGTTGTTTCGTATTCTTGACCAGTACTTGGCTAACATTGGACAGCATAAATAAATAATAGAAATTTATTCAACGACCATTGCATATTAATCACATATTGGTACATTTGTTCTGAACATTTTGGGATAAAGGCACGAGCATATTACAGATAGTTTGGTCACAGTTCATATGCTAAATTTTGAAACGAATTTTTTAGTATCACAAGTGCCAACAATGCTCTACTGAAGCGTAACTGCGCGAAAGAAGCTTACATGCCCACTAACAATCCCTCTATGATAAATAAAATAAATACAATAAAATAAAGATAATAACACACTCAGGTTCAAACAAATGTTATATGAAACGCTATGCGAATTATTAGTGGAATTGAGTGTTAAAAATTGAAAGCCATGCATTAATAATTAATTAGGAAACTCATGCATTTGTTCACTAGCTTATATTTACAAAAGATATTAATAATCACATACGTTGCACAACTAAGCCCATTAAAATTAAAATTCACAAACATTAATACCAATTAGAAGCAGCGACAAAAAAGAAAATCGCCACATAAGCGAAGTGCTAAAGATACACCACCCAGATATGTGGTAGAAACCAAAAAACATAAGAATCACAGTAATATCACATTGGGGAGCCGGTTTCAGAGCAGATATGAAAATATAACAGCATATCATATATCGGTGTTGCTTCAAGCAGATACTACCTACCACGAAATGTTGTTGCCACCTAAACTGAAGAATAAATGACACTACTAAAGCAGGCGGCTTGGTGGAATACCCCGACGGCAGACCGAAGTGTATCTCGGTGTAAATTGACAGAAGACGTAAGAATTATCAGATTGGAGTTCAAAATAACTATACCCCTGTCGCCTCTATACACTATATATATTGAGACACCTAGCTATGTATACAGAAAGTGACAACATTTTTCAATATCCACCGTTCGAAAAATTTGTACCGCCTATAGACGGCGGCATTCGGAGAATTAAATATGTAAATACCTTGCTTGCTCTGCTGGATTTGATTTAAAGAAAGACTGGGCTTTGAAGGTCCTCCTTTAGAACCAAGGTTATCTAAATTGATCAAACCACCTAGATCGGCCAGATTACCGGAACCAGAAGACCAAGTACTTCCAACCTTCGAAACATTCTTAGTACTTGCGGGAACCTAAAAATAAGTCAGAGTCGAAGTGATAATGTTGCTGACCGAAGGAGAGGAACCGTTAGATGCTGCGCTAGGAGCAGGAGTGACAGTTGGAGCAGGAGTCAGGGTAAGGGAACCAAAATCAGCGAATATATCTCCCATTGTAGTTGCAGTCTAAAATACAAACATGAAGATAATGTTTTGCGCATTTACTGAAGAAAAAGACGCAGGTTGTAATCTCTCGTTCTTTTATGTTGATGTATTAAACAAAATCTATATTGACCTTTAAAGTTTGTCTGCTTAATAAACAAGGCCACTTCAAGTCTATCAACACCGGTGCCAATACAAATTGACCTTATTTGTTATTTTTAAGAAGAGTTCCCGCCGTGAACAAACATTTGAGTTAAGCTCACACTTATAGAAAAGAACTAGAAATTCGGGGGTCATTTCAGGGAAAGTCAGGTGTGCATTACCTGAGTTAGAAAGATTCCAATAGTCATACACCTAAACTTATAATTACCTGGGGGGTAACAGGAGTCGGTGCTGGCGTAACAGTTTGAGTAGCGGATGGGAATGAGGCAAATGAATCGAAACTGGCAAAGTTGGAAGAGGCGTTTACTGGAGCTCCGGAGGCGGTGGCAGGGGTAGCGTTGCTCCAATCAGCACTAAACATATATAATTAATAGAGGGATACAATAAACTATTATCTCATATGAATATACCAATAGAATAACCGATTACTCCATGTTGCTGACTATCCGTAATTCTTCTAATACAATGTTACAAGAAAACTAACAAATCTGTTAAAACACTTTGGTAAAGTTTAGGAAACTCCTCCTAGATAAAATTCCAAAGAATCAATATTTTGATATTATTTACAGTCTTCAAAACGGGAAAACAACATATGTCTGAACGTAATTCGGAATATATTAACCTACGCATAGGCGGAATGACCCCCCCTGGACGCCTGTTGGACCCCTAACTTTTGGGAAATTTTTGGACCGGGGACCAACCGTAACTTTGAAGAAATTTTTCTACCGACCGTCACTATTCCACCTATGAACCTACGTAAAAAGATCGCTGCTAGGCTGGTTAACCACATTTGAAGATCCACCAAATAAATCATCAATGAGAGCTGGTTGAGCAGATGGAGAGAAAGAACCTCCAGAAGGTGGACGAGGGGGATGAACTGCCGATGTTTGAGTTACCTAGATCAAATGAATACAACCTGATATCTGAGAGATTATTCCATGCAGACAATAACTTACCGTTGTAGATGAGAAAAAGTCAATATTACTGGCTGGCGCGGGTGCACTGGGTGCGTCCAGTCCCAAAAGATCGAATGAATTTGAGACAGCAGCTGGCGGTCTAGGGGAAATTGAAGACGAAGACCCTGGTGGAGGAAGAGCTGGTACTGCAGTACCACTAGCACGATGAAGACCTAGATAAAAAAAAGATATTCAACAAAATACGGAGCTCTACCTGAAGTCTGAATAGAAGGAGTAGCGCCCTGCGACGAAGTAGTTCTGGCTTGAGCAAAATCTCCGAATCCATCGTCTTCTTCAGAGGGCTTAAACAAATATTGGTGATAATCCAAAAAATATAATATTTGGTTTATCGTAGATATATGTGAATTAATGCACACTTTGCCACATAATGGTATGTATTATGTGTCGGACCATACCTTATCATCTCTAAATCCAAGTTCGGGGGACGCAGAATTGCGGCGTGTTTCATCATTGAAAGCAAATGAGTTGACCTCCCGATTATATCTTCAATTTCAGTGATTGATTCAATTTTATGTATGTAAAAATACCTTGGGGTTTCTTCGAAATCTTCCGACTTTTTGTAATCATCATACTTATCTTGGTAAGAGGAAGAACCTAGAATGCCGTGGTTACATGGTACATTTATCATAAATAGTAAGGGATTATATTGATTCGGCAGTACATGCATATAGGCCATACTCAGCTGTAAGTCTGTATAACAGTAAATTATTAAAATAATTCATTACCCTTATGATAGAGGAATCTCACCCCATGACTGCTGAGTAACGCAATCGTAAGCGAAAATAGTATTTTGAAAATATGTCTCAGAATAATGCTAGGATTATGAGATGGATCAAATAATCTATAACCTTGATCAACAACTTACTTTTCTGTGAACTACCCCTTCCCATTCGAATGTCATCAGAAGTATATCCTTGATATTTTTCCTTGTTGTCATTCTTAGCCTTCTTTCTTTCAGCCCGCAAATCATCGTCATCATTGAGGAGTTTCAAAATAATTCCAGCTCGATGACGAACTAAATAAAAACGTTAGCAGTTCGAAGATTTTAATTAGGCATTACGTTATCATAAGTAGTTAAAGAGATCGAAATTGGAACAGATGATTTCGTATCGAAGGTAAACATCTCTTGCTTAATCTTTGCTATCAATGTGATTTTCAGGTTTCAGCACTACATTCACATGACTAGAGATAACGGTGAAAATTGCTGCTAATGTAGCATCACTTACTGTTTTTTCCCTGGTCAACACCTTTCTCATCAGTAAAATGATATTGCTCAAGAGATCTGAATATAATAATAATAAATTAAATGATGAAATAACACATACCTCAGCTTGAAAACATGATCCTTCGCATTTCCGATTACTCTTTCACTACCGTGACTCAAAAGATAATTTAGCAGTTGAAGACTCTGCAAAATTATTACATCGTTACAAGCGAGTATTCTCCAAATTTGGCATAGTGAAATTGAAATACAAAGCAAATTGAGTAACATACTTTATAAACTCGTCTCCATGCGTACTTATTATCCTCAAACATTCTCCTCCATAGAGTTTCCATAACCTGCTGGAAACCATCGTACCTTGGATATTAACCGTTATCAAGCGCATTTTCTTAGACATTAAACAGTTAATTGTATCGGTACTACTGCATTACTACGGCTAAAACAAAATAGTAGAGCAATATTACGAGGGTGTTACTAAATTGGAGGTTAAACAGACTAAGTTTTAAAAACCAAATGTAAGATATTTCTCACATTCGTAGATAAAGCACAAATATCTCGATCTTTGAAGCAAACTATAATAATGACAATAGGACTCACTGGAATGTCAGATTGCTGATTTCCTTCATTTGAGGGCCGGTCGGACCCCAGGGATCTTCGTTTGTCGCTTCACGTACTAACGTTTCAGTTTCCGTGTAGTTCATAACCATTCCCTGTCTTAATACAAATGTAAAGTTAGTAAAATATCAAAGAACTTACACTTTTTCCAATGTTTTCCGGATTTCATATGTGGATATATTGGAAGTGACTTGTTTGATCACTCCGGAAAGTAGATCCGACATGGCCGGCACCTGCAAAAACGACGGGTATTTTAATTTTAACAGCTGCAGACGAAGCTGGGATTAAGTTAATATTTAGGCAAAGTTTTACACGAAAAGATATACGTTTCACATGGAGAGTATTAAACGTTTTTCTTAGTTCGGTAGGGATTTGATATATACATGTATTTATTTTGAAACCGAATACAAGGAAGGTTTGAAAATTGATTGAAGTTGGCCGATGGTAACGACAGGCAAACAGTATTTGGCGACAGCAAGCTGTCTCTACTACCAAAATACACGATCGTTGCGGGACCCAGCCACGCACCCAGCCGGCCGGCCGCCGCCCGGCAGCGCGCCAATTTTTTTCTTTTGGCTGTTTATATATAGTGTTTATTGTAATTCTTTTGAATTTAAATTGAAAATAAGACAGTAAATGAATATCGAATAAACTAAACTGCTTAAGTGAGCCCCAATGTGATTACCCGCCCACCGTGGGGCCGTATGATCTAATTATCGATTTTTTGTTCTGGGGTCACTCACTGCGTAACGCACACACAATGTTTAAGTTATCCATTGTCAATCGTTTTAAACTAATTATGTGCTTTAGTTTTTTTATTATCAACTATAAACTTGTATATTTCGGGCATATATTTACTCTTTATTCTTCATTAGTATCTCTAGGCAGCTCATTGTCAGCTTACAAGATTATCTCATTACGGTAGACCTAATTTTTCAAAATATAGCTGTATTTGCAGAAAGTGTGGGCACAACAATTACTCAAAATAATAATATTAATCTAATTACATCATTTTGAAAAAGAAAGTATTTTGTCTTGGCTGCCACATCAAAATTATCTGGCCCGGTCGGCCCATTAATGACTGGGCACTTTTCTGATTCTTTAACTAATTAAGAGAAGTGTCCAAAAAATTCACAATTTTAAGAAATTTGGTATTGATATTAAAACATAATACACACTATATTTTTATTGAAGATCGTACTGAAAAATTTCTCTGTGTCAAGTGTGACCTCTATTCATGATGACATCAATTGTTGGACCGGCCCGCATTTTCCGATTACCAAAAGCTGTGTGTTTTTTCCACCACTGGTGCTGAGCCAAACACAGAAATATTTGGTCATGGAAATTAGAACAGACAAAGAGTTTAAGGCAGATTAATATGTTTGTAACCTCAGCTCTTACTGGACTAGTTTTTCCATAATCGAGAGAGATTGTAAAACAATTTTGCTGATTAACTTTCAAAGGCTAAACTAACTCAGTACAATTTGGAACGGAAATATTTTCTGTTATATTTTTTTATCTCATAATATGCGTTATTATTTCAAAGTTCCACCTAACTATTTTGCTTATTTTTTGGTATTTTTTTCTGAAACATTTCCAAGTGACCTACGTGACATAATGAAAACAACACGCAAATTGCATTTGATAACTTAAAAAGAAATGAGACGTGCATTTGATTTCGGAAACACATCTCCGCACCGTCAATATTTATCGCTAGCTGAAAGGGGGACTATTTCGAAATAGCCAACAATTAGTTAGGTTCTCTAATACAACAAAATGCCATGTTACTACACTTTCGTCCTTGTGTCTGTGAAATTAGAAATCGATGTTGCTGCGATCTCCTCGCGCTCGCCAACCATATATTCGTTTGTCGCAGCGCCAAGGTGGCCCACTCTGTTTAAGAATGTTCTAGTCACAAAAATACCACCCATCCGGGGAATGACTTGCAACTGCCCTCTGCTTATCGCACAATCTATCGAATAAACAGTAGAACTCAGCTATCTTAATATTCAATCGACGGAAGTTTGCCGGCGCGAGCGGGCTTCTCGTCGAGGCACGTCTGGCGCATCCAGGC
>JAQGAV010003271.1:0-12870 GCA_034691345.1 Phasmarhabditis papillosa | reverse complement strand
CGCGTGCAATTTGCCTACAGGTGCGGTGTTAAAAATCCTATAAATACGCAAGTGACACTCCATTATTACTCTCGGCGATGACTATACCGCCCCTTAAAATTTGATGCATTTTATATTAAGCAACTTACGAGCTCTAAATAGTATTAGAACTTTGAGCAGACAGAATTCTCCTTCATCCATGTTCATTTCTCTCATTGGATAGACTAGGTCCTCCATGAGATGCTCAGCCAAGATGGAGAAGTAGTGATTTGCACTGAAAGAAAGAAGGCTTTTAAAGTTTAATGTGAGAATCCTAAAAGGGCTTTTAATGTCAACTCAATGTTAGCTTCAAAGGGACCCTGGTAGGTTTTTCAGTAATCAACAATACGGGTTTCTTGCTTGTTGTTGTCAAAAAGTTTACTTTATAATGTCACGCTCCAAAAAACTCAAAACAATAGTCATCACGTTGTGTTTTCACTGGTATTTGCACGTAATTTACAAGTTAAATTCCGTGTTTTCGTTTACGATTAACGTAATAAATTTGACAAATTTGTACTCTGCAACATGTTGAATTACAAATTTAGAAAACACGGAACTTGGTCACCCAATAAGTACTGTTTTTATAGTATGAACAAAAGTGTTGGTTCTCGGGTCGGTTCATTTTTGATTTCCTGACCTACCCTGGATTCAACTGTCTCTGTTTTTCACGATCTCTTGGATACCATGATCCATTTACAAGAGCTACTCCGTCACAACCACTCTTGAATGTGTTATAGGTATGACATAACCAGTTTACAGATACAACACGGTTTCTTAGCAGAGTGTACTGGTCAGCATGCGAGAGTTCCTGTAATAATACTTAAGTTAATAGAGTTTTAGAAAATATAAATATACATTTTATATAGTCAGCAGAGTATTCGGCAGCTTTTAAAGGTCTAATAAATTAAAATTAGAGCATAGATTTGCTCTAGTTGCTCTAGCAAGCTCCAATAAAATTGCAGTTTGTACCGTAACCCCGCGTGAACGATTAGTCCACTGACTATAATAAGTTATTGTCTTTGTTGAGAACTAGGTTTCCAGAACAGAAGCGGTGTTGCATTAAAATAAATGGAAAATGGATGAATTAGGAGCCTTTTCTTCAAAAGTACAATTAGTTGTATCTACCTCCGCCTCTCTCCAGTATATTGAGCTGATACTAGCTTATGATAAGGACTATAACTGTGCGAAATTACGGATTCTCAGAGAAGAATGTTGTTTCAACTATTAACAAACCTTATATTCTGATAATATACCGGCCCAATCAACGCACAATACGAATGATCTGCACCATGCGATTTGAACGTCTTCTAGATTCACTAGACGCTCAAGCGCTGTCCATCTGAAATATTTCGGTAAATATATTTCTAGAAGAATTTGAATAAAGGAGTAAATTGACTTAACGACTAACTGTGAGTACATTTCTGGCATATATGGTCTGATTCGAGAGTAATAATGGAGTGTTTAATTAAAGAATCTCATTGAAAATGGCTCTGAAAGTATTCGAAAACCGAAAATATACGCAAAATTTCCTTAAAATACGCAAATAACACTCCTTTATTCATCTTGAATCAGACTATAGAAATGTGCAAAATCAACTTGTTATAAGATTTATAGAGTGCTCAGAATAAAGTTTATAAAGTTGTAAAGCTATTATTATTAATAGGTTTTATTAATAAGTTTTTAATTATCTTCATACGTACCTTTGCTTCCTAACATATTCCAAACTGCGTCGCATGCAAGAAAGACCCCCTCAAAGAAAAAGATAGAAAAAAGAAAGTTAATTGCAAAATATATTAAATCATTCAAGTAAAGAACTATTATAGTCACCGCCGAGGGTAATAATGGAGTGTCACTTGCGTATTTATAGGAATTTTAACACCGCACCGGGCAGCAAATTGCACGCGCGTACTTGCAAAGTATAATATTGAACGGAGAGTAGCCGCCAGATGCTTGCACGGTGTTCGCAAAAGGGGCTGAGACGAGCGTTGAATTCTTTAAACTCCATCATTACTCTTGACGCTGACTATAGAATACTAATCTATATGATAAAAATCTATGAATTTGGCATTATTCATTTACAAGTGCGGTTCGGAAGTCTTTAGTCACTTAGGCCGAGATAATCCGGAGAGATTTCCGGAAAATCATTTTCTAGAAATATATTTATAAGTTCATTTCAAAACACCAAAAATAATTGTTTTTAAACTTTATAAAATACAAAACATATATATTTTCCATGCGTTAGCCTTGTTTTCTCGAAATCGAAGGCATGATTCATTCTTCTCTAACAATAGGAAGCAATGTTCAAAATAAGTATTATAAATAAATACATAGTCTAACTTAACAACTTTTACACAAACAAACCTAACTCAAAATAGAAAATCTAAAGCAAAAAGGCCTTTTCTTTATGAAAAACTACAAAAATCATAAAAAAATTTTCCCAAATCTCAAAAAATAGCCTGAAGACGCCGTTTTATATCACCAAAAGCATAGTATAAACTAACAATTGACTATCCATAAAATCGTAATTACTAACATACAAATCCTTTTGACAACTAACAAAAATGATTCGAATTTACGTCACAGCAGCTCATTTTACAAGTGAGTCAGGTGTAAAAAGATAAGAACGGTCAAATTGTGCGAATGTACTTTTGAATAAAAAGCTAATAATACACCTTTCTTCCATTCGTTTTAATCTAACAAATAACTCTACAAAGCACATTTTAGTGGAATAAAACAGACTCCTTCTTGTTCGAGTTATCGCAAAACTTAGCATTAGAGCGAGAAATATGTGAAATTATCTAGAAAGAAAGATAAAGTCATAATGTTCTACAGAAAACAAACAAATTCTAATAGCTATAGAGAAAGTACGTAGTTGCGTACAGAGAATGATTTGTGACACCGCATGGCGGTAGCAAGAAAAGGTTACAACACTGGTTAAAAGGAGATGACAGTGGTAAACATAGGGTGGTTGAACGGAAATAATCGAGAATGAAATATTTTGTGAAAGAAAGATTGGTTTAGAAAAGAAGTTTTTGTTCTCATCATTTTGATACCTGCCCATATCTGCAACAGCGCGTGTACCATATGTTTGAAGACAGACTATATATTCCTTAATATTTATAGTCTGTTATATTTGTTAATTATCTTCTTATCACAGTCCTTTATTCTATAAACACCGCTTCTTTCCGGCTACATTGCGACCAACAACCAAATAATATGTTATTCTAGAAGTAAAATATAACAAAACAAAGTTTAACAAGGATTAAAGGACTATATGAATGTTGGCATAGCCGGGCAGGGCCGCACCGAGCAGAGGTGATTATCCGGCCGGCCCGGCCTGGATGTTAAAATTTCAGGCCGGGCCGGGTTAGGCCGTGTTATTCCTGGGCGGTTGTACGCCTAGAGGTGGTAACTCTGGCACCGAGGTTAAAATGTTTTCACATATGCTACTTTTCTGTACAGAAAACATGCTGACATTTTCGGGAATATAAAGTACTAAATTCGAGGTTTAAAAAATGGGTTTAATTTGTCGAAAATGATAAATCGTCTAGATTAGAAGTAGGAACGCTGTTATAGTCGGATTCAAGAGCATAGAGTACATATGACATATAGTCTACGGACAAATATAATGCAGGCGCACAATTACATCGGTTGATTGTATATTTTCTTTCGATTTCCGCGCTCCTTCTAACTTCTACAGTACACCTCTGTAGAATTTAGAGTCTTAAACCACATATTAGTTGGTCACCGGATAACTAGGGCGCTTCTTGAATAACCGGCTCCGACGATATTACCCTTACATTCTAAATCTTCCTCAGAAGACAACCAAACTTATAAATCTTTACAAAACCGAAAAACTGCAAACTCCTTAACCAACCGCTTACCTTGTTACAACTACAGTAGGAATAGAAGATCTAGAGAATATAATAGTCATTTTCAGACCTATAAACTGCTCCAACAGTCCTTTAAATAAGTCTAGAATCGAGTCTCAATGCTCGGCTTTTCATATAAATTGACTGATTCACCGTTTGGCCTTAACTATCCCTATTGGCGGCCAGCCTGCGGTCTACTAGCTTAACGTGTTCTGTGCTCTCTTGTATTAGGTCAGGGTAGTTAGCAGAGGAGCGCGCTTATAGGTAAAGGGATTGGCAAAGAGATCCAATATGGTGGGTTAGGTACAATTATACCGTATAAGCTATATCAGAGATGGCAAGGGGCCCTCTTTTCCGACCCTCTGTTCACAAAAATACTGCCCGGGCCGGCCCGTCGGCCCTCAATTTTGCTCGCCCTGAGCTATATACATCAGTTAATAGTTTAAGTAGTAGTTTGGTACTCTTTTAATTTTAGTATGTTGCAAGAGCTCGGTTCCAGCGCAGTGTCTTGGAGAGCAGCAGTGTTTTATGTACTTTTGAACAAATGCTCCCAATCCACCGAGTTCCATTTATTTTTACTTAACACCGCCGCCCCCAGGATACTATGCTAGAAACCTATCTTCTGATACAGACTATAGTTAAGACCACTACCTTTTACAAACTGGTTAAATTAGTATTAATCTTCTCGAGACTCCATAAGGGACCTGGCCAAACCAAGGGCAAAATGTTGTTTTTGAATATTTTTTTTGCCCGGCTTAGTCTTCTTTTGTGAGCATAGTGTAGAGTGTGCTATCTTTCGTTTGTGATCTATATTAAACTATACAGAAAATGATAAGAAAAAGGTATAGAGAAATAAACGAAATATAATGATTACAGCGAGAAACGGAACCAATTTGCGTGCTAAAAAAGACAGTCTCTAGTAGAGGGAGCAAACTATTTTGAAAAAAGGATTGTAGGGATAAGTTGGCTGGATGCTTTTGAACTTTCGTCGGCTAGCTTTTGGCTTTTTAGTATTTATGGTACCTAAGTTAATTTGCAACCCTATATAAACTGTATATAGATAATTCTCAAAATATAGTCTGTCTCAAGACCTAGGTTTCCAGCGCGGTATTACGAGCGGGGCGCCGCACCACGGCGACCGATTTTACATTCATTTATATAACACTGCACCCCGTTCGTGATAGCGCGCTGGAAACCTAGGTCTTGAGATGGACTGTAAAACAAGAAAACTCTTTTACAACATTAATGTTCACAACAGCGAGGTGCAAAGTTACAAAGGATCAAACGAACAAAGCTGGTCTTGAGAAGTTTTCGGTATAACGATTGAGAATTTATATATACGGTATCCGGCGTTCCATAAAGTCACCGGAGTAAATCAGTTAACATGATTCTAACCTTCGCGACGCTACAATATTCTACGTAGCTTCTAGACTAAAAGTCTGCTTTAAAATGGTCTTATTATTATTATTAACATTCTAAGCAGAGTTTAATCTACAAAACCGTTTCCGTCCAATCTTTCACAATAATTATCGGAAAAATCATTTGCTAAGAATAGTAATCAGTTAGAAATAAAGGAAATGATGTCATGTTTTACAAAATATATTAATATTATACTTAATTTGGGGGTCCAGGGTCCTCTGAAGACCTGTCGACGCAACAAAAAACTGAATGAGCGATAAGTTATCAAAATTTAAAGCTAGATTTAACTTAAACTTAAAACCAAGTTTAAAAGAAGTAGATACAATATAAATATGCTATCAATAGTTTTAAGTAAATATAGCCGCAACTTTTTATAGTCTTCAGGCTTCCACACAATGTACAGCACAAACCTTACTAGAGAGCACGCCGGCCCGAAAGAAAGAACTGTATTGGAATTTTTAGTTAACTTATTTAGAAGATAAAGGACTGATATATATAGAACAAGGTTGTTGGAACGTATTTAAATGAATGAAGTACCGAAAATCCTATTTAATATTGTAAGATAAATATAAATATAAATAAACAATAGAAAATTTGAGCGATTCGGAACCTTTTTGCAGTCTTGCAACACCGCGCTTCGGAAGCGGCCAGCGCGATGGAGTATTGGTTTTCAAACAGACTATATTTCTAGAAGATATAGTTGTCAACAAGAGTAATTAATATCGGCGCTGACTATATTTACAATTCAAAAATGCTCGTTGCAACGAAAAAAGAAGAAATACTCGGTCAGTTTTAAGCTAATGTTTCCAACTGTAATTCCAGAATGCTCTTCTTTTATATTTTGGGTAATCGTTTCCGAATCAGAAATTGCCAAATTTTGCAACAAAAACATTAGAAATCATAAGAGTTAAGAAATAGATCCGCGCCAATAAACGATGTTAAAGTTTGTGATTTTAAGATAGGAAATGGACGGTTTCCTAAAATTTTACGACATTTCACACAACATTTTGTATAATTTTACTAATTTAGTTAATTGCAGGGGCGGTTTCCGGGATCTAACAATAAGTACAGGTTTTCATCACGCCAACCCGAAAAAAGCGTTGGCGTCCATATAATGAGGGGAAGTGCGCAGTGACATCGAAAATCGCAAAAAAATGGAAATTTTCACAAAAATACAAGTAATTTTCCATTGTTACTATTAGTACAGAAATAGTTTTCTTGACAAAACAAAAGTATTTGACAGTTAATCTTTACTAACAAATTTAACTCAAACTTTAATTTTTGTCAGCTTAAAAAACTACATAATTATAAAGTGTTTATATGAGATTTCCAAAATGTGAGAGGTATTTCTAATCATATTTATGTAACATAAATATGACTATTGAGCCGAATTTATTAATTAACAAGTAATCTAAGTTATTTCATGCCATTGCTTCAATCAATTTGGTAATACGCGGGGTTTCTAATGGACTCCTAACTACAGTAATCAAAAAACGCGACCCTGCCCATTTCAATCGATTAGAAATCACATTTAGTCGTGCACAAGTCATAACAGTTTTTGAATAATTCAATAGTTACGTTTATAGTATAGTATCCTTAACAGCAACGATATTACATAACAATAAATGAAAACAACGATGGATTTAGATCTTTTTTATAAGTACATTCATTTTAATCCAACCCCAGGAATACTACGCTGCAAACCTATCTCTTCCATACAGACGGTAAACAAAACTTTGCACTTTTAAAAGCCCAATAACTTGATATTTGCACTTATTCAAAGCTGGCGGTGCGAATGTACGACTGGCGTACCAAAGTCCCAATTCAATATTCCTCAAGTTATAGTCAGCATCAAGAGTTATATTTCCAGCGCAGTAGCCAGGGTAGCAACGGTGTTAGATTAAACTTAATTTGAAATCGGATTAGTAGTCCTCTTCTCAAGAATACATTCATTTTTAACGCCGCTGATCCCTAGGATACTACGCTAAAAACCTCGCTCTTGCTAAGGACTATCCGTTTGAAGCTCACCCTCTCTTCCTGCTCCTTCCCATTGATGTTAATGTTCTTCGCAGACCACGGACTCCGGCTGCCGGTGCTCCACCGAGTACCTTCTGAATACGTAGACTTAGCGTCCGCTTCATCCGGTCTAGCGTGCCTAGGCTACAGTAACACGCAACCTGCATATCCGCATCCGATTTGGCCACCACTGCTAGCGGATTCCTAGTTAGACTCCTGGAGCTTTTCGGAGCCGGTAGCTTCATTTCCACTGTATCCGGGACGGGTTCATCCAGGTTGAATAAAGGAGTCATCCTAGATCGACGACGCCTTCCGAATTCGTAAAAAGACTGCGGTCTTCGACTGGATTCTAAGTCTTGATTCTTGAAACTGACAGTACGGTTGATACGGGAACGGAATGGACTATCGAAAAGAGGTACTTCCTCTGGCGCCTGCTCCTCAATAGCAAAATCCTGGTCGCTAGCACTGGCTCGGATAGTTTCCAGTCTCCTTAAATGTCCCAGGAGTGGAGTCTCAGGATCTTGTAGATCAAAATTCTGATCATGTAAGTGAACCGGATAGGTGGAATCTGAATCTTCAGTTGATCTCCAGTTTCCAAGGTGTGACTGCTTATCCAAGTGTTCATTTAAATAAGAATATGGTGTAACGGCCATCTCGGCTCGGTCGGTAAACGTCGGGCGGACTGGGGTATTGGGCGGACTAGTGCACCCCTGGTCTCCGGTACCTTTTCTCCATGATCTTAAGATGCTTCCGGCCTTCTCACTGAATGCACGTCGCATACGCTTTACTCCAGAAGGCTTGGAATTCGAATTAAGGGAATTGTCACTTTTTTGGGACATTTTCCGTTGGAATAGACTTTTTTCTTTAGTTTTGATGCGAATTCAGAATAATAGAACCTTCGAATATCTGTCGTGTTTCTTTCAAAATAGACGCAAAATCGGCCGACAATCCTCAAAACAATGCTACAGTCGCGCCCTATTCACACGGGGTTACGGTATTCTCACCGGCAAAGTTTTGTCTGCGGCGAAGAGTGGTGGGAAAATAAAGAAAGTTATAGAGAAATGATATGTTTTATAGACTTTTACTCAATTCTGAGAAAAGGTCAAAAGTACTTTAAAAAGTTGTTTTTTGTAGCTGTCTGGTAATAAAAACTGTGTATAATGACATAGTTTTGTTACAAAATATATTAAATTGTAATGAATTATGATGGTAGATGTACTGTGATGTATGTGGTGATAGTGGAAAGAAGTCAGCTCAAAGATTGTTCACAAAAGACCGGGAACGAATTTACGAAACGTATTATGATTATCCGACTTTGGAATAAGACAATGCTCGAACTAACTGACAAGGGAACGTTCTTAACTCTGGTTGGCGTTTCAAAAAGAGCCCTGAACAGTTTTTTGCGGAACTTGAAGTGATTTCAGCGTAATAATTCGATTAAATTTCCAAGGCCCGTAACTCACTACTGGGGGCAATTCCTCAAAAAATAAAAACGGTTCAGGGGTCCCCTGACATGTACCTTTAGACCTACATTGATCGATTTTTGAAAGGCCAACCTGAGTTTAGAACGTTTCCTTGTGAGTACAAAACCCTGATAATGCATTGTACTGCATAGAAGTTTATGACTTACAGGCACCGTACACTCAAACTTTAATCGTCTTTTTTATTTAATGCATTCTCCAAAAGGCACAGGTTCAAAAAATGTATATATTATAAATAAAAAATATAATTAATCTTATAAGAATGAGTTACAGTACTCTAATAAGCGAGATCATAAGCTACAGTACCCCTCTAACCTACCGTAATACTTCATAATCTTCCTTTCTCAGCCCCCTTAGCAGTCTGTTTCTCACAACCATTGTCTCCCGCTGATTCATACTGTTTCTTCTCTTAAAATACCGTATCCGCTCGCTTCCCGCGTGCGGTGCGGCATGCGTCGCGGCCGGTGTCATTGTTGGCGCATTCCGCGAGTCGGAAGGGGGCGGAGCCTGTTAAGAATAGGCAGTTATTTCACTTATAAAGAAGGAAAATGAAGTAGTAAAAATAGAATCCAAGAAACTTTAAAATCTATTCATTCTGAAGAAGTATCTATCTATAATTATTGAAGAATCTTACACTTCGGGGGGAAACGTATCTTAGCTATAGTCGACGGATGAATCGTTTGCAGGGGTGTACGGTAGAATTTAGAAGGAGCGCGGAAATCCAAAGAAATATACAAGAAATCCGATATAATTGTGGGCTCGCATTATAATAAATAGACCTTTGACTGCAAGCGATTTGTCCGTTGACTATAACTATCATTTCGTATTGCCGAATCTCGTCTTATATTCTTTGCAAATTAGAAAACAGTTTTTAAAGTATTTAAAAAACATAATATGTTTGTATAGTTTAATTAAAAGTATTATATAAAGATATATTGGCAAGATATATGCAAAAAAGCGTGATAATATGCTAGTTTTTGTGAACACCCAAACGATTCTCAAGAAGCACATTATATAGTTTAATCCAAAACCTAAATAGGTTAAGCTGTACGAAAAATGATGTTCAGTTACTAAAGTTATAGAAAAATTAATTTTTCTATTCTTGGAGAATCTCATTCAATATTCCACATTGAAGCTACTTTCTGTGTGTTATCTAGGTTCTGGAGTAAGCTAAACTTAGTCATAGTCATAGACTATAGTCTATAACAAACAAAATACCGCAGAGCGCGGTGGTATACATAGGCTTCCGCAATTGCGTATTTCTCTTTTTCTGGGTATGATATATAATAAAACTAGCACAATAGTATTTTTCTGATAACAAACAAAACATTGCGCATCAAACCATAAAATGGAAGTATAATTTTGCCATAGAAGATTTTGAAACCTTACACAACACCGCGCACTGCAGTCTTCTTTTTGTTATGAACTATATAAATGGCTAGGTTCGCAGAACAGAATCGTGGGGAGCAGCGGTGTTATAAAATATATCGAAATTCGGAGGATTAGGAGTCTTTTCTTCAAAAGTACCTTCATTATTTTTAACACCGCCTCTTTCCAGTTCGCTGCGCTGGAATCTTAGCTCTTTGTACTGACTATATAATTACAGTAGCCATATTAATGAAAACGGTAACCTAATAAAATGTTTTAAAACAACAAAACCCGCGTAGTACGTAACTGTAT
Organism: Phasmarhabditis papillosa; assembly: GCA_034691345.1. Classification (NCBI taxonomy): domain Eukaryota; kingdom Metazoa; phylum Nematoda; class Chromadorea; order Rhabditida; family Rhabditidae; genus Pellioditis; species Pellioditis papillosa. Next base: position 2,384 of record JAQGAV010003271.1, on the reverse strand, counting down.
GTTATCAATGTGAGTCAAGTTGAGTAAATATTTTGTTATTTTTAATTATGACACGGCGGCGCCATAGGTGGCAGCGGTGGTGAGTCAGTGACAAAGTTCAAATTGCGTACAAATCAGTTTGAAAAGTACGTATTTTATTGTAGGCGGAGAATATGGTATTATCTATAAAGACAAGCTAGGTACGAAACTATGAATATGGTTAGACTTAATTTTAGAAATTGCATTAGTGCTGAGGATTTGAACGAGAAAAATGGGCGGCTCAGATTTTTCAAACTATGCGGTTATCTTCGAAAATGAGTTCGTTTTATTTTAAAAAGAAAAGAAAAATGAAAATAAAACGTACAAAACAGTTGTGTCGAATAGTGTACAAAGACTTTTTGAAGTAGGCTTCTATTTTGACAAACAAACTTAAAAAAGGCAAAGAATATTACAAATAAAACCAAAAATTGTACTTTTACCACTCAAAATGCCCTCGTATTGTATGCTTAATAGTTCAACTTTCTTAATGAATTTGTTAATAAATATATGAAAATGTATCATAAAATTAGTATAAGAATGAAACAGAGAACACATTGGGACGTTCGCTACTGTACAACTAGCCTACTCAGAGATGGGACAACGCAACAAAACCTCATCAATATTCAAATCAGAATCGATAGATAGAGGGTTGCCTAACAACGAATACGAGTTAGGAAAGGGTTGCCGAACAGTATTATAATTAATCGATTGTACCGCTAAGCATAGAAGTTGCTTTAAGCTAACGATGATAAAAATCAATTTTTGAACTATTTTAAAATTCAAACTTTGTAAAAAAAAGGTTTTGAGTGTTAGGCGTAAATTTGCAAAAGATTCGATCAGGATGAGATTCGAACTCACGCGGGAAAATCCCAATGGATTAGCAGTCCATCGCCTTAACCACTCGGCCACCTGATCACGGTGGCTATACCGTGTAAAAACCGTTTTATGCTCAAGGCAGATGCATTATCACACCAAGTTGTTGTTGAACAATGCTTATTTCTAACAAACTTATTAACTTTTATAGTTTATTCTTGTTTACATTCTATTTCCATATCATCCAGTACCTGAATATAGTTAATCTTAGGCAGCACTTGGCAATTCTAACACAGTCAAATATGGAGCTACAGTAACCCACCCGTATATCAATGTGCCAGGACCCATTTCTTTTTCTAAATAGACTTTGGCCTCTAATTATGCTTCAATCTGGTGATATTTTCGCTAACCATGCGATTGCGGGGAGCCACATGATGAAAATAAGACACAAAAGACGGGCGAAAACATTTTTATAAAAGACGAAAATAGACAAATAGAATATGAGGGATGGCTAAAACATTAAATAAAGCTTAAAGTGTTATTCAAGACAAAAGAGGCCGTGACATCTGAACAGGGCCCGGACCGGGGCCGGGCATGTCGGGGCAGGCCCGCTTCGGCACTACTCCAAGTAGTGGAAAACACGTTTTGTCTTTATTCTCTATATTTTTATTAATAAAATTTGTATTTTTGTAATGTGTGAAAATCGTAGCCGGCCCTGCCCGGCCCCCATTTGCCAGCCTTGCTTCTGAGTATTTTTGTAAGAAAATTGCAAATTTAACAAACTTTCAAAGTATAGTTGTTGAGCAATGGATTTTCAAACTTTTAACATGAACCGCCTTTGAATTCAATGATATTATAATCAACAAATGGGAATACCAAGAAAACAGTGTAAAGCAAGATTCTTCAGTCAGAAAGTATTGATTCTTTTCCTTGTTATATTTCGAGACTAATACAGCTGGAGAAATGGTTAATTTAAGTTCAATAGTTTTATGGCCAAGCTTCTAATCGTTAGCTGTTCCATTTCGACTCCCCGTAGCTGCAGAAGGCTTGCGAAACCAGCAGCTTACTTATCGCATGTTTAGTGCCCACTAATACTATAGAGCGAGCTTTGCACAAAAGATTTCGGAATGATTGGTCGAAGCCTTGCATCGTAGAAATATACTATTATTGTTTTACGAGTGGTTCAGTAATATAAATACTTTTAATACTTTTTAAATTATTCCCATTAAATGTCACGTTCCTAGCTTAAATTCAAGTTTTTAAAATGTGCTATTGATTTTTATCCCCCTTATTCTGTATGCTTAACTATGCGTTTTATGATTTGCTGATAAAAGACGGTCGTTAACCATTTTATGAATAAACCTAAAGATAGAGGGTTTATACAGATAAGAACAGTAAACGGACATCTAGTAAACACAAAATCAATAAATGCATTTAAAAGGTTCACTGGGTTACGGTTTTGAATCATTTAAAATTACAACAAATACCCCTATAGTCAGATTCAAAAGTAATGAGGCCGTATATGCTGCGTATTTCGTTATTTTTAACACTGC
>JAQGAV010003270.1:0-12877 GCA_034691345.1 Phasmarhabditis papillosa | reverse complement strand
AACCAACGCAGCCCAGCCTTAGCTTCTACAAACCTACACCCAGCCCAACCTAAACCCATGTATTTGAAATTGGCTCAATAACATGAGCAAAGTTTAATATAATTTTGCAATATTAGAGCCTTTTAACGTGATAACAACAAACAACAAACGATAACAACAAAATTGAAAAACGGGTTTCGAACTCTGAATTGGGCCCCATTAGACCTAGCTAGTTAATAACTAACCCAGCCCAGCCTATTTCAAAAACCCGCATCCAGCTCAGACGAGCCAAATCAAACTGATTTAAGCAATCAGTTTGCGCAGCCCAGCTAACCATTTCTAACGTGCATCATAAATAATTACCTCTAAAGCCAAATGTCCATTCTTATCGAGTACTCTGATTGAGTTCTCTTCAATACCGCCACCAGTTATATGAGCACAGCCTTTAACAAGACCCTCTCTTAAAAGAGGAAGTAGTTGTTTTACATATAAACGGGTAGGGGCGAGAAGACATTCGCCTAAAAATTAGAAACATTTCTTAGTCATTGTATTTAAGTAGATACAATAACATAATTGATCATGCTCGGACGTTTTAAAGTTTAATGAAGGCTATCTGATTGAAATATTTGGAATAAGGTCTAACCCTGCAGCTGTTCGATTTTAAGATCATGAATTCAAAAGATATATAGTCCATCTCAAGACCTAGGTTTCCTGCGCGGTATCACGGGCAGGAGGCTGTGTTATAAAAAATGAATGTACTTTTGGAGACCGCGCTGGAAACCTAGGTCTTGAGATGGGCTATATGTATATTATAGTTCCTTTTTTAATTCACTAAAGTAATTAAGTGTTGGTAAAAGAACAAGTTATCTCAGTTGGGTAATACTCTCCAAAGATTGTTTAGAGTAAATGTTACAGATCTCATTGAGTGTGGCTTAGTTTTTTCGTAGCAATGCACTTAAGATGAAATTTAATCCATAAACCTACCAAAACTCTTATTTTTGTCCCATGGTGTTGCGTCAGTGTATTTTACTCCGTTAACTGAGCATATCTTTCTAACTAAAGAGAATCCATTCGAATGAACTCCAGAAGAATGGAGGCCTATCAGAACATCGCCTTCGACCATTCTAAAATATAATGAATAGTGGAATAGTAAATGTTTTAAGATGTATGATGTTTTGTGGGTAATAGTCAGAGCTGGTTATCCGGCCGGCCCGGTACGGCCCGGCCTGACCTCCATAATTTCAGGACGGGCCGGCCGGGCCGGGTCCGATAAACAGCTCTGGTAATAGTCATTAGTTCAGTTTACATCTTCTCCTCGTAAATCATGGCTTTGACTTAAGAATCATCCAATCAAGAGGTCTTAATATTTTGTTCGAGGAACAATTTTACAACCGTGATCATTTCAATTGGATAATTTTTAATTGCAACTAACTTTAAAAATAGTCCAATATCAAATTTACAAATAACTTACGATTTGATATTGGGTAGTTCGGGCCAGCTTGTTTCTCTCGCTGCTATAGCACAGCCAGCAAGATCCCATTGAGAAGGACCGTAGACGCCGGGCATTTCGGCTGTTTCACCGCCTAAACAGAAGCAGTGTTAAAATAGGAGTTACCAAATGTAGCAATCTATGAAAGAAATGAGCTCTATGTTTAAATTGTATTCAGTTTGAACATTACACCTAATTCCATCTTTCAATTGACGAAACATCTTGCATTGATTTCTGTAGTATTTTTATTATTTATCATTTATATACCTTTCGTTTACAAGATGTTCTCTGCACTTCACAGGTTAAAGATTGAGAAAGTCGGCCCGAGCCGGCTGTTTTTCGCCCCTGTACCCAGGCAGTTTTTGGCTGCACCAGGTCCGGGCAACAATTCTCGGGCAGCTAAAACTGCCCGGGAACCCACCCGGGCGTTTCAATACTACAGCCACTAGTTATCAAAAGCCGACTAGCACTCTGCCCGCTCAAAAAAGTTTTCCACATACAAAATAGTCCAAAAAGGCCAAGGGTTGAGCACAATGACACAGTACGTCGTTAACACACATGCCAACTACATCGTAACCGATTGAGGAAAAGTCGTTCAGCTCGGATGCAACCTGAAACATTCGTGATCCGTCTATTTTTTTTATTTGAGTGCTTGTTAGGTGTTTAATATGCAGTTGGTTGAAAAAATGTACTGTTTGGTACAGTCCATAACAAAAAAGACTGCAGTGAGCGGTGTTGTTTAAGGCTTCAAAAATCGCTCGTTCCATGTCAAAATTAAACTTCCATTATATGGTTCAATACCCAATTTTTGGTTTGATGTCAGAAAAATAGTATTGTACGAGTTTTATTTTGTATCATAACCAGAAAAAGACAAATACGCAATTGCGGAACCCTATGTATACCACCGCGCTCTGAGTTCTTTTGTTTGTATTAGAATATAGGGAGCGTTAACTCTAGTTCCAGTATAAATGTTTCACATTTCTGCAATAAATCACTGACTAGGTCTTGACAATTCTGAGACTTCTCTTACAGCAATTTTAGCAGATAGTTACCATAAAAATCACGTTTTTCGTTTAGAATTTTATATTTCTATTCGAAAACTGGACTACATTGCGTTGTTCTCATAATTTGTGGTGTTGCAAAATTTGCCATCAAATTCGCTGGAAAATGCCCTCCTTCTATTCGGGCGAGAAAACAATCTAGCGAATTTGAAGGCAAAATTTACAACACCACGAATCGTACGAGGCCGGCACAATGTAGTCTAAGTTTTGAAAGAGACTATATTCGAAACCAACCCCAAATGAATGCTAATAATGTTTTGGCCCTGGATGCTTTATTCATTTCAAAGTCTCTTTTTTGCCTACCTCAATCTTAGTTCCTACACCATCGATTCCAACAACAATTTGCGAATTGTTGCTGAATCCAGCAGAAGCAAAATCAACTACGGCGCCGAATCCGCCAATCTTAAACCATGCACTTTATAATATAAAAAAGTATACTTCAAATAAAATATTAATAAGCTTCTATTAATAATAATAATATTAAAGTGTATAGACGTGGTAGTTTCGATCATGTTCAAGGAATTCTATACTGATAAACAGGCTATTTTCTATTCACCACCCACAAACAGAAAACTGTCCGCACTTAGTCCGGCTCATTATGTTTAAAAAAAATCCTCCCATGAAATTTATTGGAGAATTTCCATAGTTTATTTCTGTAAATATACAGTTTTCATAATAAAAACTGCTTCTAGGGAAAAGTATGAATCAATCCAAAGCCGGTTCAGCGTTTCGTGGATAGCAATGCCACTGTACTCTGCATTTTGAACACTTTCCTTTTCAACTCTCGAAATTTTGTGGGGACAATCTATTTCTCAATCGGTAGTAAATTGTTTTTGGACTATTTTGATGTTACAAATGAAATTACTACTTTTTACATCATTAAGGTACTGTAAGCCGGCGTGAAACATTTACACTTCCACACTAACCTGGCTGGTTCCCGGTTTTGCGTCGCCTTAACAAGATTCTTAATTCCTTCAACGAAGGCATTTCCCTCTTCAATACTTACACCGGAATCACAGTAGGTCATTGAAGACGGCGCGGAGGACGTTCTGAAACATTAGAAATCAATTAAAATTCCGAGTCTTCTTTAACAATGTCTACGAGAATAACAAGCCTACAAGCCATATATAGTCAGATTCAAAAGTAATGAGGCCGTGTATGCTGCATATTTCGTAATTTTGAACTCTGCGCCTGCTGGCATTCTATGCGCGCGATATCAGCAAATTGCAAGCTTGCTTTCGCTCTGCCATACTCAGACAAAATATTGCAACACCAAACCAGTTGTAATTAACATGGCCGTATTACTTGACAACGTTACATGGCAAGTTAGTTTTGAGAAAAAGAGGAAAATTTTAAAATATAGTGTTGAAATAAATGTTTCATTATTTGGTTTGAAGGAAGTGTATATTAGTAATCAATTTTTTCGTGTGCTTGGATTGAAAAATTTACGATAATGAAATGTTCTTCGTACTCTGCTACGGTTTGTTCTTGGTAACATTATATTACAATGGTTATCTAACCTGTCTAACAAATTGACATTGTAGTTTTACAAATATAATGGGCTTCTTGGTTCCATCGCCATAAGTTGTACCGTACACTTTTAATAGTAAGGTTTTTCCCAGCTGGAGTATTTAAATCCATTAGTTTTATTTTATAGTTCACCTCTGCATTGTTGTAGCCTCGTTTTCGCAGATACTCTAGTACAAAATTGAGTTCTCAGCCAAATTTGTGATTCCGTGTACGATTAAAACTGGCTGAAAGTAAGTGTTTCAACTGCAAATAATTGTGGGCTTGAATTTTATGATCAGTATTGATTTGCCAGTACAGTCAGTAATGAGTACACAGTAGTAGTACGAGGTAAACGCAATAGAGGCTATGATAACCCAAATGAAACAAGATATATATCCTCTTAGAATTGCAAATTAGACATATTTTGTGGCAAAAGAAGCAGAGTATGACCTAGAAACCGTTGGAGAGATGATTTTACAGAATACTTTAGACAGAATTGGATGAATTTGGCCAACAATGACAACAAAAACTGGAAGAAGCGTCAACAAAGACAGATGGATAACCAAAAGAAACATAATTTGTGATATGATTTCTCCTGTGATATCAACTGCAAATAAATAAATACGCACTTGGCAACCTTTCTGTTCAAAATTCAACTATGTAAGACAATTATTGATTAAGATTAAGACTCAGATCGTATTCAAACTGAATCAAACAGTGAAGATCATTTATATGCAAGATTGAAACATTTACCTACTGGATTTGATCGAATGGCGTAGCTATTAGAAAAATAATCCTAGCATACAGAACCACTTTTTTAGATAACAGCTCGACAACTCACCTCGTTGGTAACATTCTGATTCAGTTTTACTTTTCCTCCAAAACTTCCTAATTCTCCGAAATCCTTTCTTTCAAGCAGTTTTTCCGGCTTCTCCATACATTTTAGTGAGAAAATCATTGAAATCCGGGGTGAAACCAGCGTTTATAGATAGAATAAGGGTAGTAATTAGGAATATGAATGACATATATTTTTCCTATTGTGACAATCTGGAAAGTTAAGTTTGAGATATTGAGAAATTGAGGAAGCGTATAGTCAGCGCCGAGAGTAATAATGGATTGTCACTTGCGTATATATAGGATTTTTAACACCGCACCTGCAGGCAAATTGCAAGCGCGTACTTGCAAAAAACAATATTGAACGGAGAGTAGCCGCCAGATGCTGGCGCGGTGCTCGCAAAATGGGCTCAGACTAGCGTTGAATTCTTTACACTCCATCATTACTCTCGACGCTGACTATAGTAGTAAATGTTTCGGAAGGTTTGAAATGAGGTTTGTAATACTAGTTTGCAAATGAGCAGAGTAACTCAAATTTTAAAATGTATAAAAATAAACAAGTTGGGATTGAACTAAAGTGGTTGAAATGAGTCCTATAAGAAAGAGTAAAACAGTATGTAGTGCTAGAATAAGTGTTTAAATTAAAATATGAATGTCGTGTAGATGTAATTATGATAATGTGAAAAAAAGAAAGTTAGGCTCTCGATATTGGGAAACACTTTGAGAACTTCGAAAGTAAATATTTTGTTAGAAAGAAAGTGTACAGAGAAGTAGGAAATATTGAAAGGATAATTTATAATAACGGAAATAAATATATTATGCTCAGTATTTCAGTCGCAAACAATCAAACAATCTGAGACGTTAATAGATAGTCTATTTCAAAACCTAGAATAGTTTGCGCCGGCTTCTTACGAGGCGCAGTAGTATATTTTTTTCCTTCAAAAGCGAATCTGAAGGCAAATTTTGCAATAACGCGCATCGTATGAGGACGGCACAATGCGGTCTAGGTATTGACACGGACTATATATCTGATAAAATCTCAAAATGTGCGAGAGTAAATGTTTCCAAATGCTAGTTCAGACTGTTTAAGAAGGGAAAGGCAGTGATTTTACCGACATAACAGTATAATGTAATACTCGTTTTCAAATAATATATATATATATTTAAAACTTGTTACTAATAAGTATTATTAAGATATTCTTTAAACGAGCTAAGAACACTGTGTTATAAACTGAAAGCTGCGAAAATCAAAGCAATCATTATAAGCTGCGATCAGAAACACGTTTTGTTAAGCAGAAAGGGTCAAGAACGGTGGCAAGTGTTAAAACATTTCAGTTGCCTAGATTTTTGTGTTTGTAACTCAGTACTGAATAAATAATTAGTTCAAGTGGATAAGGGAATGGCTTCAAGTTAACTAAAAGTATGAAGACCAAGTTTAGTATTTACATAATTTTCAAATACGAAACAAAAAGACTAAAGAAATTTCCTATCAGCAATCTTACGCTTCACGAAAAACAGGCTTTCAGGAAAAAAAGGAAAAAAGGTTTCAAATTAGAAATCTTACCCGGCTTAAATATTGTAGAACAGTTTGAGTAGTTAAAAAAGAAAGTTAATAAATCCATTAAATAGACCTACGAACTGCCCAGTCCTATAAGTGATAACATGGTTCTCATTTGGTATAAATCGTTTCTAACAAGAAAAAACCAGTATAAGCACTAGTATAAGCAGTATAAGCATAAGCAGTATAAGTATAAGTATAAACACTTTTAACGGTAGTGTAGTTTAATTGAAGAATAGCAAGAAAATGGAAAAGATCGAAAGTAAATGTTTCAATAACACTTGAGACCGCGGGAAAAATTCAGATAGTAATTGACATTGGATTCGTCTTGGTATTAAAAAAAAAAAAAGTATAATTTTGTGATAACTAAAAAACCCCATAACTGATTTTCGAAAGTAACATTGCAAGGGCATAGTAATAATGGACTTTAAAATATCTGAATAAGTTGATTATTCTTATGCTGTAGATTTAATAAAGCGAAAACTATACCAAGAGAAGTTTAATGAATTCTTTGAGAAGCACCTTCCTAACTGAAAAATATAAAGGTTTGTAAATATAATAGTAGCTTGGGAAGCCGTAAAAAAAAAAGGGAAAAAAAAAAAAAATATTGAAAGCAAAGTTCTTGTTTTACGGAAACCGTTAATGCAAAATTGAAAACATGAATCAACTAATGAATAGTGATTTTAGTGATTTGAACAGTCAGATGATTCCAACTGGAACAGATGAGTAAAGTAGAGTTTATAACCACCGACGTCAACGTCATTTTTGACGTCGTGACGTTGAAGTTATATCAAAATAACGTTGACGTTGACGTAGACGTCGTATTATAGACGATCGGATACGGGCCGAGTGGTTGACTCAAATAATTTAAAAAAGGTTTTTATAACGTGGATTCATTATTGTTCAGCAAAAAGTTAGTAGGAACTAATTTATAAAAGTTATAATTTTAATAAATTAAGTAGTAAAATACTAAAGTTTGAAGTAAACAATTTGATGGAACTATTTCATTTTGCCCTAGCCAGAAGAATAGTATTATACGAAATAGCTCCGATCGGTGGCCGGCTCAGATTCTAACGTTAGAACTCAACCCCGCGAAACTTGATCCAACTAGAAACTAAATGTTTCTGATATAGAGGCGACGCACGAACCCTGCGGCATTTTGTAGATTGCACTGTTCTCAATAGAGAACAATAGCGAAGAACAGGAAATGAAGGTTAAGGTCGAACCGCCAAAAGTCGTAGCTATTAAAATAAAATGCTTTAAGAAATAGTATTTTATTTCCTGTATTACTTGTATTACACTATAATAGTAGACTTCTTCGTGCAGGGATTCCGCCATTTTTTCCGGAATCTTCTGAGCAGAGACGGCTACTTTCTAACATTCAGTATTCGGGGACACGAGACATGAGATGAATAAGCTGCTGGTTTCAAAAGACTTATGCAGCTACGGGGAGCAAACTACAGCCTCAAATCCTCACGTATTCAGAGACCGCTGCTCTAACCACTAGGCTAAAACACCCGCCGCTGAAATGATTTAATTTTAATATCATCACAATCTATGAGAACTACTATGTCATAGTGCTATTGCTTACTCAAAGATATTTAATTGATTCAAACAGAAAACAAAGTCTTTAGAAGATAACTATTTTTCCCTTGTTTGTTTGTTATTGGGTAAAATCTTTGTTTGTGAAATGTTCTATAAATGTTATATTCGGCGACTAATCACTTTTATACAAAACCAAAGTTGGGTGAACTAAATGAACTGATATTAATTAAACATTTATTATATACAATTATCATAAATTCGAAAACAAGTTTATTTCAAATACTGAGCATCTTGCGTGCCACAGTTTCCATTGCTTCTGGGAAGAGCTCATGTTCCTGAAAAGTAAATGTTGCAGGCTTTTTTAAAAATAGGTTACATCAAAATTTGCTAGTTACATGGTAGGTAATTTAGAAAATGCAAATAATCTCAAAATTTTGTTTGGGCTCTCACCTTTTGCTGTATTTTACTGTGTAAACTCTCTTCCGTTTCACCGTCATCAATCATGACTGGAGACTGAGCGATTATAGCTCCATGATCAACTTCTTCCTAAAACATTTGGAATTAGTAACTAAGGTCCTCCATAGTAAAAATAGTAAAAGTCTGTTCTCTACCAGCCTTCATTGCTAACGGTAATTTATCTAGATATTTGAAACATGTATTTACTGAGTGTCATTAAAGGTCTGTTCCCCCCATTTTAAATTTAGAGTTCAGTTTTCACTGGAACGCTTGAACCTCATCATTCGAAAAAACTTCAGTCGCACAGATGGAGCTATGGCCTTTCCAATGATATGTAAAAACACATAACTTCTTTGGTGAACTAATCCTGGAACTGAGCCGCAAGATTTCACTACTTGAATTTACTCTGTCACGTTGCCTTAGGGCGAAACAGACATATAAATTTGTTAACACGACCTTTCTACTTTTGAATTCGACTATATTATCAAACATTAATAATTTTGGGTACCTCTTGGTTCTTCTTACTTACATCAACGTAATGAACTGTGCATCCGGTCACTTTAGCTCCGAAAGAAATTGCATCAGTTACGGCGTGAGCTCCTGAAACAGTTCGCATACTCAACTAACAAACATTGAATAGAAGTAAATAGTAAAATTGGGACTATTTATAAACAATCAGTCATTCAGTTACAACGTAAATATTTCTGAACCCTATATAACTGAAATATCATCGAAAAATTATGAGCAACTGTAAGAATAACACGCAGTCAATAGGTACGCAATTGCGTATTCAACCCCGGTGCCAAAAATTGGAGATACTGTATTCCGTGCTACATCATATGTATTGGACCGTGTGCAAGTAAAACTTCAGAATCAGCAGCGAATACGTTGTTCTTTACTTTACAAATGTTTCTGATTCATCTAACTCACCCTTGAATGACGGTAGCAGTGAGGGATGTATATTTATAATCTTCTGTTTCCATTCTTTTATGAATGTCGAAGTTAGAATACGCATGTAACCAGCCAAGCAGACTAATTCAACACCAGCTAATTTCAAGGCCTAAAACACTTGTAATAAGTTAATATGTAACATGTTTGGGTTGTAACGAGGTGGTATATACAGACTAACATACTGAGGGAAGAGCATTCTGATTAGGGTGGGCAAACGGTACGGTACGGTAAACGGTATACCGTCTTACCGAAAAAAATTGAATGCCGGTTTACTGGTTTACCGGTAAATTTTATAACCGGTATACGGTTTTACCGTTCTTTTTTCAAAAACATTACCGAATGCCCACCCTAATCCTAATGCATTTACTGTCTTGCAAGCCTATTTGACTATCAAGAACTGTAACAAATGTTGTTCAAAGAAAGAAGGAGAGAAAAATTAATTGATTGGGCTTCAATAATCGACATTCCAAATCATTGTAATTGTTCCTGCTACGTTTTATATTTTGATAATTTTAAAGTTTATACTCAGCTTCTGGCCAATTACCAAAAGCCTATCTCATTAAGTAAGCCTACCTTTGAAACATTTGCATCTCCCTCTTCTCTCACTTTTGTATGAGGTATTACCATTGTAGGTACACCTAGAGACTCGGCCACTTCGAGACCCTTTACATTTGGTTTGTTGGAGATAACCAAAACTACCTAGAAACACATATTATATTTGAAAGACAAATGTTACATTTCTATAGTTTTACTAGTTTTAAGTAAAGAGACTGCGTTTTATATTGTATTATTATAACAAAGTTGCGTATTTAGCTAACTTTGGAGGAAAGTTAAATGCTTAAAAAAGCGAATTGCTGCAAAATGAGCCGTTACCTTTTTAGCTCCGCCTCTTTACTTTTGAATGCGACTATATTAACCATTTTTCGTTTATATGTATAGTCGGTCAGAGTTGCCAAATTCGCCAGTGTCTATCGGTAACTTGGAGTATCTAACTACTATATGCATTTAAAACACATTTCAGCATAAATAACTTGTGGTAGTACCCGATATTACTGCATAAAAATCTAGTTTTCCAGAATAAGTGGAACGTAATACATGCCGTCACCACTGGGAGTAGTTATCCCGAAGTGTTGCAAAATTGAGCGTCAACCCGTCGGAGGAGAGGAAAGGCCAATTTAAAAGTAAATTTTAGCAGCGCTGCGGCTAGTTACTCGCAATAAATTCACTATTGAATTGGAAACAGAATAAATAAGTTTAACGAAATAACCTCACCTCACAATTACTGGTACTCTTCTGGGCCTTCGCAATAAGTTTGGTCATGTTACTGCCGGTTCCGGAAATCAGAATTGCAACCTGTAGAGTAAATGTTCCAATATTACTTTAGATAGAGATTCACCTTGATTCTACGCCGCTGTTCAGTCTTATAAGAAGTTCGATCGAAGGCTCTGTCGAGGTTAGAGAAACGAATTAGATGGTCTGAAAATAATTGAAATTTCTCAGTAAAAAATATTAAACGACACTTTTGTATTCAAAATTTATCTCCACTAGTTTTAGAACTAAAAATAATCTAGTTTACGTTAATATTACATTAGGGCACTGTTACATTATTGTATTACCTCCATACAATTAGAAAATTTAGGCCTTGAACTTACATTTCTAAGAGAAACATTTACTAAACCACATGACAAGCAATGTATTCTTGTATTCTATATTCTTGGGGGGGGGGGGGGCAGCAGAGCTGGCTATAAGACCGGCCCGGACTGACCCCCCCGAAAATTCAGGCCGGCCGGATAACCAGCTCTGGGGGCAGCGGTGTTATATATAACTTATATAAAAATAAATATAAAATCGAAGGATTTGGAGCCTTTTCTTACACATTAGATTCCTTTATAGTTTAACACTGCCTGTCCCCAAGACCAATGCGATGAAAACCTAGTTCTTAACAAAGAAATGTAACCAAGGCACATTTTCTAAACAAACCTGTATCTTTATTAACTATCTTTCCAATAGTTACTGGGCTTTCGCCACTTTCTTTTAATCTGGCCATAACATTCTGAGCTTCGGAGGCCGCAACCACGAGAACCATACCAATACCGCTGAAAGGTAATGCTGAAGCTATAGAAACCACTTTACTTTCTTTTCAAAAGTTTATTTAGGTACAATACATGTAGTTATTATGGTATTTCAATTATACAATACTAATATAGACGACGGATGAATCGTTTGCCGGGGTGTACGGTAGAATTTAGAAGGAGCGCGGAAATCAAAAGAAAATGCACCAGGAAACGATATAATTGTGCGCTCGCATTATAATAAATAGACATTTTGCTGCAAGCGATTCGTCCGTCGACTATATATAAGCTTCATGACCTCGAAAAGTAAAAAGTAAATGCTTCAAAATGTCTTAAAGCATATTCAATGTAGCTTTTAGCAATTTGAATCCGCTAGTTTGATCCGATTTTCACGAAATGAAAAGAAAAACTTATGGTGGAATAATATTTTGCAATTTCGAAACAACTTTTCAAATTTTTTTGGTAAACCAGTTTACCAGTTTTACCAAATTGCAACCTTAGTTAGGATAAACGAACCAATTAAATGCCCGAAGCATCTCCTTGTCACTGACAGGTCCCATTGTAGCCAGCCAGTTGAACAGAGGAAGTTTTTGCCAGGAAGAAGGGTCAACCTTAAAATTAATTTCATTAATTTCCACTTAAGTCGGATTAAAAAGTAACACGGCCATGTTAATAAGCAGGAGTGTTGCAATATTTTGTCTGAGTAAGGCTGAGCGCAGGCAAGTTTGCAATCTGCTGATATCGCGCGCGTAGAATGCCAGCAGACGCAGTGTTAAAAATGACAAAATACGCAGATTACACGGCCTATACGACGACACGGCGACAAAAGACGGGAAAATACGGAACAGATAGACAAAAACGGTAAAGGCCGGCCCGTATCTTAAATTTTCGGCCCCGGATTTCCCAAAAAATTGGCCCGTTAAATTCCCAGCCCTGCCAAAGGGTAAATCAAATGTTTCACATATTGTAAGCGACGTATGTAAAATTCGTGTCTAGTTTAGTTAATGTGATTTTGCATTACAAATGAACTTTAAAGGATTAATCAATTGATTTGCCTTTAGTCGTTTATTCGTTTAGAATAATGAGTGTGGCCACAAGATGGAGACTGTGATGCTTCTGGAGCCGATTAGCGATTCAGTGCGGTATCACGAGCGGGGCGCAGTGTAATAAAAAATGAATGTAAAATCGGTCGGCGTGGTGCGTTTTCTCCAAAAGTACATTCATTTTTATAAAACGGCGCCCTGCTCGTGACACCGCGCTGGAAACCTAGGTCTTGCGATACACTATAGATAGAAAATTGTTTTCGGACAATTTTTGTTATTACCAGGTACGCAACTAATAATAAGTTCTGGGCCTTCTCAATAAGTTTTGTCATGTTACTGCCGGTTCCAGAAATTAGAATTCCAACCTGTATAGTAAATGT
>JAQGAV010003269.1:0-12878 GCA_034691345.1 Phasmarhabditis papillosa | reverse complement strand
AAAGCTAAAAACAGATTTGGAATCAGGAGATTAATATCTACAAAATAAAATAAAAATTGAAGAAATTGGTTAAGATTTGGCGAAAATCAATTTTCATATGAAACTCCCTACCTTTAACTTCTTAGAAGCGACATAAATTTAGCCCCAAAACGTTATAATTAAATCAAAACAGCTCATGAAAACAAGTGAATTTTATTCGCAAAAAGTTGTGTGTTTCAGTGATTAGTAACACTTGAGTCTTGAGTGATACATAAAACACTTATCTTTGTAAGTTTTAAGTTATACAATGAAGACAACTATAAAAAGCCTACAATTTTTTAGTTCAAAACTAAATTGCAAATGTACCCCTTCAGCTTACAGATTGCACGGATGGAAATAACACGAAAGGCACTGAGATGATAGAAGAGGATCGAGATGACATGACAAGTTCATTTGGTTCAGCAGAACAGTCGAATGTTCCCTATGCAGCCAGCGACAGATACAAATAAATTTAAAATTGAACTCCATTTTATAGATACTCGCTAAAGGGCTTCCAGAATAGCTACTTGATCGCCCTTCGCAATTTGGCTAATATGCATGGATATCCAGACTTTGATGAAAACAGTGAACAAATGGATACAGATTCAGTTGACAATGAATCGGAAGAAGAAACTCCCGACTTTAATGAGTCAACCGGAGCGGCAACTATTAAATCCATTATTCCTGCATTTTCTTGAAATTTATATTCTAATTTATTGTTGCTCTTTATGAATTTAATATTTCAATAAATATATTCTGTTATAAGTTAATTTTTGACCGAAAAAATATTATCAAACAGATTTAGAAGACTCACGGGCAAAGTTTGCCCGGTTACGGCGGGTAGAAACGAGAGTTGATTTGCCCGGAGTGGGCAGAGCGGGCAGGTTGTTGGCTACGGCCACTGGGCACAGGACTTCTCTAACATAGCTACTATCTATGATTACACAGTAAGTTGTCTCGCTTATTCGCTCAACTTCAGTCATGTAAATTATTCCATTGAAACTTTTGGTGGGCTATTTTTATCTTTTCCACAGGCTTGCCTTTATCAGATAATTCGTGACGTGTTATCATTCTTGAAGAGATCACACTTTTCTCCACGCAAAACACATTCGTTTAATATTAAAAGAGAAGTTTTCTTATTTTACATTTGGAAACCACCTATTATTAGTATGTGCTATTTCTCAACGATGAAGTTTACCCTATTCTTTCACACTTGATTAGAGACGGTGCAAAATTAATATAAGTTCCCTTTCTCATTTCATCTGTTCATGAAAGAATATGTATAGTAATTAGATAGTATTTTACATCATTTGTAAATAGTAATATTTTGAAACTATGGTGAAATTAACTAGTAATAGTTAAAGCGTAGGCTTGAAAATTTTTAGTTTCAATAATGCTTGAGTTTCTCATTTTGTCAATCTGTAAATAAGAGCACCTTGCATGGAACAACAATTGCCAGCTCAGTGACACAGATAGTACACTACTAAGCAAATATCATGTTTTATATACCTATAAGGTTAGTTATAATGCAAAATATGAAATTGTTTCTTTAAGAATATACATTAAAGTAAAAATATACATTCATAACAACATTTCGGCAATATAACTAATGAAACATATGAGAATTCGACAAATATTCGACTACCTTATCAATTGCATGTACAAACAGTCTTATCGCAGTACGCGAACACTATTCAGCAAAGACCCCAAACACCCCCTCTATAGCTGTGTTAATCTAGCCCAAATGTATATTAGGATAGTAGTTTTGAATCTGCTTTCTATAAAATTAAAGCAGCTGCATCTTAGTTATAAGCTCGCTTGTGTATTCAAAACATTAAAATTTAAACGAATTAAAACAAATCTATGGGAATGTCTCTTTTCACTATTACGTATAATTGAATTGTCGATTTGCTGACCAAAGTGTACAAACATTACGAGAACAACTTTGATCGATAACGCGGTCAACAGTCACCCCCACATTCACGAACATTTAAAAAAAACTTGATATTCTATTCTATTAAGTTATAAATTACTTGTTGCACTTGTATTTGTGCAATAGTCCGTTTAAACATATAAATAATATTAGTACAAATCTTCTTTGACTTTTGTTTAACCCCTGTATGTAATTAAGGTTCCCTTTGGCCAGCCATTTCTCATTTGGCGGTATAAATCTGCTCTATTAGCACTTTTATGACGTGTCTCTGCCACCCTCTACGATAATTGATCCCTCTGCTTACAAATAACAACTACCAGTCTATGAGAACAAGCAATACCAACATTATAACACACATTTTCAATAAATACTTTTATTTTCACACTTTTCACTCTAACAAAAAACATAGTATTGTTTGTTTATTTAACTTGAAAATTGACTAAAGTTGATATAAGAACGTTTCCAGAGTTTAAAGTACTTCGGAACTTTTCGGAGAGCATGCATTAAAAAGAAACGTAGCGCAGCTAATGGTCATAATTCTTCAAAATATTACTGAACTTCTTAGTTTGAACTATTTGGTTGTAAATTAGTATTTATTGGAGTATTTCTATATTTACTTATTACTCTTTGCAAGATAGTCTCAAATTACGCAATTATTTATCAATTATGAATGCATGCAGTGTTTTTTACTTGTTCCATTCGTAGTGCAGATACATTCGTTGTCATTTGCAAACGAAATGATAAAATAGTGAGAAAACCAGAAACTATCTCAAAAATTATGAAAATATATTAGTTTTACATACAAACTGATCTTTATTTTAAGTAGTCTTTGTTTAATAAACAATTAAGCTTAATTGATGGTTTAATAAAGTTTGCTAGCATAAACTTGTGCTGCTGTGCAATATAAATTTTTAAAACTAGAGTAAAAACGGTGTTCTGTTTAGTTTCATTTTCACCGTGGCTCTGCAAACTTTTAAAACAGCGCAGCTACTGTCATATGGGTTTTGAAAGGTACTATAAAATAGGCTAAAATAGAATTGAATAGGGGGTTTTTGTGGAAATTGGAGAGGGCAGAGACGTGTTGTTGGAGACGCAGAGTGTTTGGCAAGGAGCGCCGACCGCCTAGCTATCCCCCCACACGGCCCACTGTTCCCCCCAGTCCTAAGTCGCCACACACTCTCATTTTATACTCTATTTATAAATATCACTTATTTAATTCCTATTGCACAATTAGTTTATTAATATTGTTACTTTTGTTCTTGTTTTGTAATAATATTTTGTTAAAGTGTAATATTGTTTTCGAGCGATAAGCATTGACTCATATGTTGTTGCAAAAGATTGTGCACATCTTAACTTTTTCTTCAACTTGCTTCGAAAACCACTATGGTTAGTAAACTGAACAACTATGTTCCATTTAAATGGTGCATTCCAGACGTTTGGTCATAAGAGTAAGAACTCTCGGTGAAATTTATCGATTTTATTGATTGGTGGTTTTAATTTTAAAGTGATATCATTCGATTCATCTCAATGCTAAACTTTCTTTTGGCTTGGTTACAGCTCATTCGGATAGCTCCAGGCCGAGTTGTCGGCCTTTAAAGTTTGGCTTTGTTGCAGCACCTTTCTGCCTGCAATAGCCTATATTTAAGTGCACACTCAACCGGATTTCCCAACTAAAGCTTCTCATTAAAATCATTTTAATATTTTATGGGAAAATAAGCCCGTTAATGAGAAAAACTTGAAATACTTTCCAACTAAATATTCAAAGAATGAGAAAAACCTGGTGTCTAACTTTGCGTCGAGTGGATTCTTTTTCTTTTTCGAAGCATATCATTCAAATTCAGCGCTGTTTGTTGAAAACACCTATTAATTTTAAGGTTTGCTAACTTTATATATCAATTGTCAGTGATTGAACATTTTTGAATAGAATACACACATATTTGCTATTCTTGAATATTTGAAGTTAACTTTCTTCATTTTACTTACAATGGTTTTTAAGAATATTTTTTGTTAAGCCTCGCAATGTTCCTTTACACGTTTCACCTACCTTTGGTCTGCTTGCAAATAACAGAATCCAATTGTTTTTGCCTTATTTTCATCATCAACTTTTATGTTTCCTCCAGAAAGAAAAACGCTAAAATTTCGTTTGTTTTTTATCGCTTCTCATCATTATCGATCCGTTCAGTTGCTGTTTTCCTAACAAACAATTTCCATAAACGTCTTGGGTGGCCTTTAATCTATTTTAGTGGATATTTTTATGCAAGAAACATTTAATTTTGTACTGCTCAGAGCTGATTAAGAAATATTTGTAGCGTGATACATTATTCCATGGATACATTTAGCAACACATACTGAATTGAAAATTTACAGCAGTTTTTTAGTTTTCTTTTTCCTTTTCGAGCTAAACTCTTTCGCGAAGAACATTTTGCACACGTCAATAAACGTCGCAAAAAGAAACCAAACAACCCGGTCGTTGTGTTTGCAAACCTATGAAGCAAAAAAGAGAAATATTCTGGCAAAATAACATAGTCAGTGATGTATTTCTCGAATTTTTCTACTGCCACACACGGCGTAATGTGAAATTTTTGTTGGTGGGCCATAGCTGACAGCTGGTTGCTCCCTACTGACTGGTTAATTGACCTCAAAAGGGCACGCAGTGCGGGTGGTCCACATAAGCCACACTAGAAGAGAATGAAATTCTTTATTAAAATGAAAGTATCATTTTATTATTCATACATTTACATTAATCAACTAATTAGTTGCTCTATTCCTGTAAAAATACTTCAGAATTCGTTGACTTTGGACTATATTAGTCTGAATTAAAACAAGGATACCTCAATACGGCTATTGGTTTTCATGATCTTTTATATTTTAACATGTATGGGTGGTCAATTTTAGCTTTTTATTATTTACGTACTAACTATTTTCATCAAAATTTGCTACTCTACATAAGTGTTCTCTTGCAAAAGTGTTTTCCTGTTTACCAAAGCTCATATCTTTACATTGTTAATGTAAGTAATTTGTGGTTACCGGTATGGGTGATATTCAGTGAACTCTGCTGCTTTTCTTAGCCGGGTTCATTTATAATCCCGCGCTCTCGCCGCCACCGCTGTTATCTACACTGCGCCATGCACTACCCGGCAAACGCTCATCGCACCCTTTAATTCACTTTTAAAATCAAACTTTTTGAACTCTATCAGAAGATGATTGACGAAATATCGAGAAGTATTCGCTATAGGTTTAACACATTACATTAAAATGTCATTAAAGTATGGATTGTCTTTGCATTATCGAGCCAGTCAGGAGCGGGCCGCTGTAATTTTATCATTTATTATCTTGAACTTTCTTTTTACACGCAGACACATGTTGCTTTTCTGTTCTTTTTTGAATTGCAATCATTTCAAAATACTAGCAAATTTTACAAGTTCTAAAGTTTAGATATATACTTTTCAGACTGTCCTATCCTGAAAAGATTTCGTAACTTTCATATTCTCAAATGTCGAACAAGTGCCTCATACATATGTTGCCATTCAATAGTTTCTCCCTTTTTTGTTCTCATGGAAATTCAATTCGCACCACCGCGTCCGTCCAATAAATAACACCCCTTCACCAATTTATATAGGGTGAAACGAGAGAAACCGAATAAGCTGAATAAAATTATGAGCTGCTTGGCAAATCTGAATTAGGAGCCACTTGAGATTAACCTATCATATTTTGATCGTATGTTGGGATATATTTATTACAAAGTTGTCACTTAATATAATTATATTTGGCAGCCAGTATATTGATCTATTACTACCACCCAATGCGTTATGCAGACTTTTCTCTGACGCAATACTGACCTTAGAGCCAACACAATTACGCGCCCAAAACTAACATTCAAAATGTACCAACCTATTGCTAGTAGCAATAATATAACACGTACTCTATGATGGAAATATTAATAAAGAACACAAATATTATATAAACTAGTGTTGCTTAATAAAGCTAACAGCGAACTAACTAACTAAGAATTTATAAAGCTGAATAAATACTAATATCAATGATTGTACTTATATCGATATTATGTAGTTTTATTTGATTATGTAAAAGAGAATGTTAATTTTTGAATCAACTATTTTGTGTGTTATTTCCGTTTATTTTGATATTACAACATACCGCAGACGGCTCTTCTCGAACTGACACTTTTAGAGAACAATAACATTTGAAAATATCAAACAAAATCATGTGTCTTCACATATATGTTGCTTAATTTTAACTATTCATGATGCCGTAAACATATTTCTCTTTCACTATATGTTTTATGTTATTTTATGATTTTCAACCTTGTTCTTAAATTAAAAATTTTTATTTAATTAAAATTGTTTTTTTTATTTAGGTTTGCGACGGTAAACCTAATTCCGCTATTTTTCGGCAGGGACATGTTCAGTTTTGTTCAGAACATCTTACAATTCTAACTTTCTGTTAACTTTTTGTTATGGTGAACTCATCGGCTACTCCAAGCACGTCTGCATTTCAAAGTAACGAAGAAAATCAAACGGTAGGTCCTATTTTCTATTTGGGTTGTTTTGTTAAGTAACTCTGCGGTAGGCATATCTTTTAACGATTGAGCAGATATCTGTATCGGGGGGTCAGACTTAACTTTGCTGATGGCCATCTTAGTTGAATATTATATTTGTCTCGAAGCTTAAATACAGAGTTCCTTATAACATAATTATATAATTAAATAAATCAATACTTTAAAGACTTGTTTTATTTAGGATTCCCCTGTAATGGCGACGATGGCTACTTCTCCATCTGTGTCTAAACCTCCGTTTGATGACTCATTATTCAAAACACCGCTCCCGCCCTCTAGCAAGTAAGACTACTTATTTTAAACTAAATGTCATATATTTAACTCTATGATTAACTCTAATGTAGTCGATATCAACAGTGATAGTGTATTTAGCAAAAGCGGTGTTATATAAAAATGAATGCACTTTTCGAAAAAGGCTTGCCCCCAGGATACTGTGTTGGAAACAAACTATTTGTATAAGCTAAATGCATGAATCGCTTTTGTCTTTGTGTTTTAAACTGTTTATTCGTATTTTAAAAGATTCACAATGGAATCTAAACCATTTTAAGCTGTGAATCGAGCGAGAATAACTCGAGTCTTCTAAAATTATTAATGTTTCAGAAAACGGGGCCGAGGTCGGGGTGGTTCAGTCTCATCTGCTCGTCAAAACGGTCAGCTTCCTCCGTCAGCCGATACTCCTACAGCCAAGTTCAGAGGTTGCGGACGCGTTCGGGGAGGACTGCGAAGTAATAGACCACCTGTAAAACCCAATACAGGAAGAAGGTACAACAGAGTCCATAAATTTTATTCAGAGTTTGTTATTATAGAATAATTCCACAGAAACCTCCACCACCAATGCCCAACTTTGAGTTACACGATATGTTTTGTGCACATTCAAAGAAATATCTGCGTAAGAATTATACTATTACATTAATATTTTATAATAGTTGATTTGTTAAACATGCTTATACTACACTTAGTAGTTTTTATTTAATGTTTATTGAGTGTATTTAGGTAAATACAAAGTGCCTCAATATGCCTCGGTTCAACCGTATTTGAATGATATAAAAATGAATTGCATAGTGAAATGTGATGATTCGGAACATATAGCTGGACTTCACGCGGAGAAAATTGAACCCGAATTTGAAATGAAAACAACCACCATGGAAGAAAATGAAAACCGCGTAAGTGAAACACTAAATAACTTTATTATCTAATGATGTTATTTATGTATAAATAATCTAAACTTTACAGTCAAATAATGAAGACACACCACCCATGATGAATGGAATGCCAGACAGAGAAGACAACAGTATCTCAGAGGTAGGTCTAATTAATCCTGTGCTTTTTATTACATATTTTGACTATCTTTTTAAAAAAATATCTAAATTTCTCACTTGAATAACCATCTAGATAAGAAGTATAAGTTATATCTTTAGATGACTTCCGATTGTGGCACATCGTCTAGTTCCAAGGACTCCCAGCTGGAAAAGTCAGACTCTTCGTCGGAAATTGTAACTGTAGAAGAAAAATCAAATGATTCGAGCTGCGATGAAATTCATAAACCCGGTGCTTTAAACAAAGTAAGTCTTGTTAACAGTTGTTTGTAAATATATATAAGACCACCGCTAAGATAACTAAAACATTCTATTTTTTTACATTTCTGTTTAATTTAATTTAATTAAATTTTGTTTATTTTAGGGCAACTCTTCAAGCAATGCGCCTCTATCTTTCGTTGATGAGTTGATAATAGACGAATTTTCACTGTTATTGTTTTCTTGTCAAAACGACGATGAGGTAAGGTTCTATGTTTATTGAATGTTTTTTGGTTTCTTTAATTAATAGTTAAATATTATACATCTTTAGAACTATTATAAAAGTTAATTTATCATAGAATTATTACTTTACTTTTTCAACTCCAATATTAATAACATGTTTCCTTCGTGGTAGATAATACTTAACTTTACTCTATAATATTAACTAGTTTTACAAATTGTCGTGTTCACTTGAATGTTTGATTCTTATAGGATTTTACAAAGGAAGTCGCTCGAGTGCATGAAATTGCTGAAGAAAAACGACGGCGAGTAGTTCGCATACGAAACAAAAAAATATCACGAATAAAGAGGAGAATCAGGCAGAAAAAGGTTTATTTTTATTTATATATTATTTATAGTTAGAATATGAATTAAAACTATTTACCTAACTACAAATATACATCAACTATCAAAATATTTAGTTTTCCTGCAAGTATGTTTTCTCCCCCGATTAGCGTTTCAAACTATTATATTAATATTTCTTAACAGCCGGATTAATATTAATAGTTTCCTCTAATTAATACTGCTTTTAGCGAGTAATCGAGAAGTCGCAACGATCTCAAAGAAAGGCAAAAAGGGCAAAGTTACGTGAAAAGGAACGTAAAAAGAGAAAGGAAAAACATGATACATTAAAGAAGAGTATAAGGGAAGCAAAGACTCTAGGAACACTTACTCCGGAAATGAAGATACTATGGAAGAATGAAATAGACAGACTAGCAAAACGAAAGGTATTCATCAGCCGCGGGAATTTCACGGGGCGACCCGAGGTTGGACAGTTTGGCCCGGCCGGACCGGTTCCACCTTGGTATTCATAACTGTTACTCAACTTAAAGGAACCAGCTACATCGGGATTCAGGCAATTCCTTTTTTCAATATAATAGCTTATTTTTAATGTAACATACCTAAAAGCCATTTTATATAAACATTATTATTTATTATATGTTTAAATGCCAAACTAAAGTACGCCGAAACTTTTCTGCATCCCCCGTACTCCTGTTATCAGTTGAAAAACGCTGAGAATTCATTCTACCATATTATTTAAAAAATTGAATGAGAAGATAAGACCACCCAGTAATTAGGTTTTAACAGATGTCAAGGCGAGATAAGACTAAAGAAGTGTGTGTGTTGATCGAAGAACTCTAGTTTAATAAATAAAAGTAATTAACTTTATTACAGGAAGAGATCCGTAAGAAGCGGGAGGAGCATGAAAACCGAAAAGAGCAACGACGAATTAATAAGGATAAAGAACGCAAAATGAGAGGGTTGAGGAAGAAAAACACTAAAAAGTCACAAAAGGAAAGAGAAGCTGCCAAGTTAGCGGTAGGTCCATTTAGAGTTGTAAAGACCTCCCAGATAAATTTGACGTTTCATTACAGAGCCATATTCCTAGTCAACTGCTGTATTCATTCTATTAAATAACTATTTTGTACACTACTGACAAAAGCCGATTGACATTAATGATACTCTTCAGACTTTAGTGTCATTTACTTGTAGTTTTTGCATTTCTCGACTGTTTTATTAGATAACTGGGGGTTACATCAGTTTATTGCAAGTGTTTATCAACAGGTCAGATTGGTTATCATTTGAGCGCAACATGTGATGAGCCCCTTTTTCTAGCGAACTCCCCCAAGTTCACCGACACAAGCGAACAAACCATCAATAACTAACAACTGCCCAACTTTTTTCTGAAAAAAGTAGCAAAGTAGCAATTTCTTACAATTGCCTTACCCTCGGTAATTTCAACACCTGTGTGGTTAATTTGTTAGCGCAGGGGTGGTCTTTCTACTAACTTCGTGTGAGGTCTTTCTTTAAATTCATCAATTTGTCTCACCCCTCTCCACCTATTTCTATGGCCACTTTTATTTCATCCCGTCTTTTCCTTAAGGGCTATGAGGGTAATTCAATTGCATCTTCTAAGAACACGGTGTGGACAAAAACGAAGACGCAAGATCAAAAATTGAATAAGGACAACCGCTTACTTCCTCTTTATAAAATAAGAAGACTTTACCACTGACAAAAATGCGATAGTTTGGTTTTCAGTCAAAACCGCAAGAACGAAAACGAATCGTAGAATTGCAGAAAGCTTTTCAAACCGTAAATTCTTGAGAATTTCTTTAAAAACCTACGTGTCTTGTTTCATGTTCATTTTTCATATTAGTTTTTGCATTGTGTGGTCTTCTAGTTATTCTTGATCTATGGACATTTCTATTAGACTCAAGTGCCTCGTACTTGCTCTAAAGACATACGGGGCTGCCGAACAGAGCTGTCGGCGTTTCTACGCGGCTCCCGCACATAACCCTTGATTTTGGACTGCTCCGCCGAAGTGTTCGAGTCATTACTAAAAACCGGGAAATGTAGTTTGGCTACAAATTCTAAAAAAATTGTGCGAATTTGGGATTAATTAGGTAAAATAAGAGCTTTTTGCAGGTCCCGCATTGTTGTTTTGAACTAACCGCTGTCATATAGTTCAGTTATTAATATGCATGGCTTTTTTCCCGCTGATACTCATGAATTATTCGTAGGCTACCTCATCAACAATGCATATTTCCCGCTATATTTCCCAGCACAAGAGCTGAAAATAGAAAATAAACGATGGTTAAACAAAATTTAGCACTGACTACAACAAAATCATAATAAACTTTAATTTAAACACTAATCGAGCGATTCAAAGAACGGACTTTGTGAAATTTAGTTCTGTTTCAGTCTGTTTTGGTATGTGGGATAGGCGGATACCGGGAACAAATCTACAAAGTAATTGCTGCTTCTAGAACACTTCCTTATAACTTCGGAGAATTATTAGCACGCCTAGACACTATTTTAAGCCTCCCATGCTGGCGTTATTCTAGCTTTCTTTTCTCACGGAGCGCGTCAAAGTTCCCCCCCTATCAGAAAAAAGATGTTACACTGTGGCGTGTCTCTACTTGCAGCGACAGTGTAAAATTCGTTTTGTTTTCTCGCAACGTTACACTGGAAGGCGGACATTTTCTACAGATCCGCGTTTGTCATCGGCGATCGCTCTGGACAGATCTAGTCTAGCGAACAATAGTGATTTGTAAGACGGACGGACACCCTACTCAACTATATTCTTTAGTACTATTGTATTGATTGAAATGTTATTTCGAATTTTCTGATCATTCCCTATTTAGAAGTATCTATAACTTTTCAGTTAGCTATTTTCTCGGCAGTTTAGGCCTAAACCAGTCTCTATCCCCCCTCGGCTTTCACTTTCGCCCATTTCGGTTTATCCCCATAATCTGTATTCGCGTCGTTCTTATTGACGTGTGTTCACTTTGTCAAATTGATTGCTGTACAGTAGACCTACCACAACGTTTATATTTTATTTTTTGAACTATCCTCATTATCTTTTATACGTAGTTACGTACTATCTACTTTTTATGTCAATGAACTTAGTCCGTTTGAAGATTATCGCCAATTTTGTCACTGAGAAAGTTAATTTGGAAAATGTTTATTTTTTCTAGTTTATTTTAGGGTGATAAAAGTAGTATTTCTAAAAAAAAGGTAATATTTGTTCTAATTGTACTCTCGATTGATTACTGACCACCATGTTAAGAAACGAGTTCTTTTTCTAATGGGCGACCATTTTGAAGGACTGTCTAGGCACTAACGTCCTCTTGCTGGTTGGCCGATTCCTGTTCTTCATTTTCTATAGGGGGATTTTTTTAAAGAGATCTCACACGTTGTTCTTTTTTACTATGGGAATTAATTAAAATCGCGCGTTTATTGTTTGTTTTATTCATTTTTTCCCGTTCTCGAAGTATACGTTTGTAGTCCATCTTTGGTCGATAATGTCTCTCAGCAACAATTCCTTTTTGTCCAAATTGACTGGAATTCAATTTAGTTTTGTCGTTTCTCCGCCGACTACAAAATTTTGTTTTTCAATCGTTGTGCATAATCAAATTTCCATTCATTTAAGACCGGCCCCCACTCTGAAATTATTTCGACTAAGTAAGTATGTGTATTAAGCATGCATACTCACCTATTTTGCAATTATCCTAGAGGTGGTCTAGCCATATGTTGACTCGTCTATAGCTTTTACTTTCTACATGGGTGGCTTCAATCCAACGCTTCAGCAATCTTTTACCCCCTGGCCCTCCTGCGTTTACCAGAATTTCCAGCAAACTTTGCATGTTTGATTAAATTTGATATGAAATGTAAAGAATTTAAATAGCCACGGCGTTTTATTAAACATCAAAACATGTAGTGGACGTCATTATAGAATACATATATAAATGACAATTTGCTCACATTGATGTATGTTTGGAAATAGTCTATAGACCTGTTCTACTTAGTAACATAGTTGTTGCTATTAAAACATAAGTGGTTTTCTGCTAAAGGTCCGTTTCTTATTCTTGAATTTCCTGCGGATTACTTTTCTCGTTTTTTCCGTTTCCTAATCGAATATTCTACTTAGGAAGACACAGCTCTCCAAGAGCAGTAGCAGATCGTTTCACTGCTCTCAGTTCATATAAACTCTCTTGTTGGTTAGCAGAGTAGAATATTTAACACCGCCGCCCTCTGCGTATTTATGCAAACCATTCTC
>JAQGAV010003268.1:0-12890 GCA_034691345.1 Phasmarhabditis papillosa | reverse complement strand
AGTGTTAAAAAAGAATCTCATTGAAAATGGCTCTGAAAGTATTCGAAAACCGAAAATATACGCAAAATTGCATAAAAATACGCAAGTAACTCTCCATTATTCATCTTGAATCATACTATAGTAGTCAAGAACTTCGGCCCAACCAAATAAAGTTGTCCAGCTCCTTAAATCTTCCTGGTGCTCCAGATTCATCATCATTATTTTATTAGCTTAAATTTATTGTAGTTATTCTATGTTTTGCCTATGATTCTTGTATTATATTTAACCTACACTTCTATTACTAGACCTAATTACCTAATTTTCGTGTTAGAAAACTATAAAATCATTCTGATTAGCTAGATTATAAGCGATAATCGGCACCCTACACTTTAGTCGCTACTTCATTTTATATTATCAAAACCAAATACCTGAAAATTATTTCACATTTGAATTCCGTCAAAGCCTTCTAAGCTATAAATAACTTTTGATATAGCAAAATGCTTAACTTTTCATGTTTTTACACCCAAAAAACCATTTCTGCAATTGCATTACCGTACTGGTAAAACCCAGCAACAAGGTTCCTATAGTAGATCACAAGTATTTCTGTTTTGCATAATAGCTAATAGACAATCACTTTACTAGAGTTCTGTGTGTATTAAAACTTATTTTAAGTTGAACTCAAGGATAAATACGAAGACTCTTCATTGAACAGATCCTTCGGCGAGATGTAAATCATATTGCCAAAGGTACACTTAACTGTTTGTCCTTAGTACACCGTGAGATGGATTTTGGGCTGGATCCAACCCGGCCCAGCACAGCTCAGCTGACTTAAGCGCTCACTTTCGCCAGCCCAGCTGCCCATCTCTAGTTCACGGGTTTAGTAATTTTACATGTAAAAAGAGGTTGGAAAGAGAAATTCTCACCCTTGCTTGTAAAGATGAAAGCTGTATGAATACGGCCACTGCCGTCTACCTAACGCCAGAGGCCCGGCCTAAGAGTTGGAACCCGGGCCGGGCCGGGATTAACAGCTCTGCACCTAACCTGTCTGATATGCCAAAATAGATGTAATATCTAGACTTTAGCGTTGTCGGCTGTCTGTCAGATCCAGGCGTTTGTGAATCATTGCCACCTCGATGTTAGTTTCTTAAAATAGTAACTGGCTTCTGTTTATCAACTATGAAATTCAATAATAGTCCAGTTTTGTCCTTTGAGTATTTGGCGTGGCAATCTGTTACTAATATCAATCATCTACGATATATGAATGTACTGCTCTTGAGAATTCGGGACACATTAATTCAATGCCATTTTACAATATATTAAAGATTCTTTATTATCTATATTATTTATAATTGTTCCTTATTCTTATATTCTTCCTTTACAGGTATATAAAATGGCTGCTACTCTAAGGCTTTTGGTTGCTTTCTTCGCAGTTGCTACAATTACCGGTGAGCTTTTGTAGAAGTAACTAGCAACTAGTAAAAACAAATATAAAGTACAAATAGATCATAATAAACAGAATAGGGGTAGAGATATGGTGAACCGACTATTACTACGTTGGTTTGCTTTATGGGTACGAATGGGACGGCCAGGGCAGATTCCTGAAAGCTGGGCCAGCATCCCGGCCGGCCTGTCGACTTCCCAGGCCTTCCTCCTCATTTTAAGGGAGGGGGTTTACTGCGGGGAAATTCGTAGCAGCCACACAATACATAGTGAATTCACCGTATTATTTTGAAAAATAGAGTTTGCCTAATAGATGGTCGAATTCCTACACTGCTTCAGGCAACACAAGTTAAGAGCACAAGGTTTTTAAAAGTTGTCAAATTCTCAAATTGTCACCCCTAACGTTTAAGACTGCTACTGTGCCACATATATCAAAAATATCAAATGTTTCCTAACATACTCTTATAATAATAATGTTTATTATAGTCCACTGCCTTCCCTCGATGATGGATCGCCAAGTCGTCTCTTGTTCCATTGATGAACACCGTGTAACTCCATGTCAGTGTTGTAAGAAGGACTGTTGGTATACTGTAGCTGCCGTAAGTTAGAGCGCAAAAACCCGTTGGTTGTAACGAGAAACAATAACTGCAAACTCTTAAACCGGCTGCCTACTAGACAAAACAAAACTAAATGATGAAAATCTTTTTCATCCTGAAGAATGTTCAAAGTAGAACAAAAACTAATGGAACAAAAACTAATATTGCAAACTCTAACGAACAACTCTGAACTACCAAGACAACCCCACTCTTTTAAGGCTGAAACCCACGAACTTGGTCATGTTCCTGGAGAAGCCGGAGAGCAAGAAGCAATGGCCACACTGAGACTGATCCGAACTTGTATGATGGCCGAATGTTCGGGACTTTGCATTCCAAGAAGACCATTCTAGAAAATAAAACAGAAGAAACATCTAAACATATATTCTCTATTGACTAACTCAATACAAACTGTTAACTAACTACCTATCATCACCTTTTTTCATCATTTTTGATCTCATTTTTATGCCCAGATTTGTAGTTGAATAAATATGATCTGTTAACATGATTAACGTAATCAACAAATTATAAATATAAACTACGATTCTTTCTTCATCGACTTCCAATTCAAAGCAGACCTCTCATCGGGCCGGGCTTTGCAAAAAATTGGCGTGCCGGGCTCGGACCTCTCGTGAGAGGTCTGATTCAACGTAATCAAAAGAGTCGAAAATGATGACATCATTTCTCAACACTCGCATGTCACCGCTAAAGCCAGACTGCGCAAGGTCCTGATGTTTGCGGTCTGTAAACAGGCAATAAGCAGTAACTTGATTGAAGTAATGGTAAGCAACTCTTGCGTATGTAATCGGACATTATGATCTCGCCGCATTTATCCATATGTACTAAACAACTAGATATTACGTTCCACGGAAACAATAACATCTGGCTATGGTGCATTTGGAATATCTGAAGTCAGCCCCTTAAACCAGATTTTATAAAAGCATTAGCCTTGTTTACAATCATTCACTAAACAATTAATAAAAATTCCAGCCATAAAAACTTACTTTCAATTTAATTCAATTAATCTCACAAACCGTCAATTGTCTGCAGAAAGTGAGAAACACCATAACGTCAAATGATAAAGTAATACACAAAAGTTTTTCATAAACCTTTATTGGGAGAAAAAAAATAACAAAAAAAAATTAATAAACAAGATCAATTCACAGGGCACTTACGACGATTGTGATTCCAGCTTCATCTTTTTGGCATCAGTTTCCAAGTTATCCGTATTCTGAAACGTAAACATAAACATGGATATCAAGGAGAAACAAATGTTGGCTATTGCCAACATTTCTTGTGCTTAGGCTTAATATGATGTTGGGGTCATATTTTAAACAAAATTTTGAAAGATTCGTGAACGACACTCAACCAATGGTTCTCAGTGATCACGAAAAAGTTTTCAACTATGTAAGGGGTTAGTTTTTATTCCATCAGTTAGCTATCCTAGCTGAGGGATCATTTGAAAAAAGTGATGGAAAACATTTTGCCTCACTTTGATGGGCATAGTGAGACGATACAATCATTTGTAGCCAAAAGGATTATTCAAATCATTCTTCCCCCATTAGAAGCGCGTCTTCAACAAATACATTTTTCTGATTGAATTGCGTAACCAATTCAAATCATAATTAATAAGATATACAAATTTACCTTAACATCTCCTAGAGCAATTGCTTTTCTGGCCATTTCGATGGCTCCTTCGCGAGTCTTCGTGCCACCGATGAAGCCTAAAAAGAAGATTTTCTAAGATAGCTGACTGGTTGACTAACCGCTAGTGTGTACAAAGACACAATTCGGAATTCCACTTGCAGTCGAGAGATCATCATCCCGAAGTGATCTCCATGCAGCTGGCAGCGGTAGACGATTGTCGAAGGCCGACATCTTGTTTGTGGGAATGGCCTGAACTCGCCATTGCTTGTTCGTATTATCTGTAAAAAGCGAAAATAGAAAGAATATATGTTGTTACGAAAAATTGCATCAGTTAAAATTTAGACAAGTTCCTTTTCGAATCAGGGCTGGGCTAATGTGCGTCGATGTCACATTTTTGACAAACGGGGGTTCCGAAAAATAAATTTAAAAAAAATAAAATAAATAAATTTGGCCCGGGCCGTTTCGAACGCCAATACATCCAGAGTGAATTAAAGAGCGGAACTCCGCTTTGCAAATTTAGATTATGAGCACATCAATCCCGTAACCCGCTGACGCATTGAAGAGCAACATCGAAAATATGGTCAAACTTTGCAGAGTTCCGTATTGAATGTGGGACGATTAACAACTGTCAAAAAATAAAAATTCTCGTGAGTATAACACGTTCATATGTAAACTGCTGAACATAATATCCTCCTTATATTTGTTAACTGTTTTCACTTCCTTCGAACAGCTGGGAATTTTCGGCATCGTTAATGATTTCAGTTGACATCTATCACTATAGTTCAATATTCGGACATTTACGACATGCTTATAAAGAAGAGAGCAATAAACAATACCTTCGAACAGCATGTAGCACATATGTTCGCTGGCGAGTCCCTTCTCTTCTTCAATTGTGAAGAAATGTTCCTTCCATGGAACTCCACCGCATTCCGTGTCCAATAGGACAATTCGGCCGCTTGCATCAACCTTCAAGTAATCAATAAGTAATTTATAAGTAATTCCGGTAAACGTACCTTGAGGCGGTCATCCACAGCCTTCTCGACGATTTCTCGGGCCGGCCACCAGACGTTGTAGAGGTACTTCACTGCTTCTTCGAATTCACCTAAATCAGTAAACATATCTCAGACCGATAAAAACACAAAATAATTTTATTGCGAATTAATAAGTATTTTCACATTCGCTCCTCCTGAGATCAATTAAGTAGCATGTTAGCAAAGCAATCTGATCATGCCGAATTCAATTCAGGTGAAAATTCACTAGCATTTGTGATGTTGAAAACGGCATAGTTCATCCATTTCTGGAGGTAATCGTCATCAGCATTTCGAACTAAACTTACCGCCGACAAGTGCCATCGCCTTCTTGAATCGCTCATCGGCATCAGCTTCAGGCTCGTTCCAGTGAGGATTCAAGTGGCCAACTCGTCCGGAGATTCCGCCAGAAGACATGTACCTAAACTAGCCATGACTACAATTAAGCATGAAACACATGCCTCGGAGTTCCGTCGTATTGTGGAATTCCATTGTCCACGGCATCGATCTGTTCCACGTATGTTTCGTATAATTTCCTATAGAAAATAGGAATCATACGATCATCAGATTTCAGTCCGAGAATCTAAACACGGAATTAATTTTGCAGCAAAACAATATTGTTTACCTGGGCAATGATTTCTTTGCCGTAATGGGCAAACACCAGCCCCGCTGAACTTAGCTTCGTGTTGAAGTCTAACATGTTCAGCGATTGCATGGTGTGGACGAACTCCCTGTAAAATATAGTTGAAGTGAAGTTTGAACACTCCGCAATCTCATAAGGAAAAGAAACAAAACTTACTTCTGGTGATGATCATATCTTCGCTTCTCGTGGCTGAAGACTCCGCCCACGTCCACGACAACATCACATTGATCCAAAACTGCTGGATCCCTCGACCTGAAAACAAAATTGTAAGGGAGAAAATTGGTAGTTAATTACCTGACGATGTCGTGATCCTTAAAAGCCGGTAGACGCTTCAGTAGCGAGCAGGCGAACACCTCGTCGCAGTGGAACTTTCCATTGTGTGTTCCAATTTTCCCAGACATGCGAACGAGGTGTGCTGACCGGCAGATTAGTCGAGAGAAAATTCTCTAGAATATAACAATATGAATATAGTAAAGGGGAAATGAGAAGAAGAACGAATTGAGGAAAATTAGTTGAACATATTGAGGGTAGGTCAAGAAATGATGATATTTCAGTTTGACCAATTGAAAGAACATCATGCATATTTTCAAAATGAAAATGACGGATCATGATTGGCTCAAAAAGCACCGAGACGGGTTGAATGGTAAAAGTCTTAAGTACGAGACTACGAGAAAGTATATAAGGATCGCATCATAATACTCATGTAATCGAACTCAAACGACTTCAAAAATCCGGATGCAGTAGCGACTTATATACGTGATATGAATCTCAAGTGTAGAAAAGAATTTTCGCGAAGAATTCACTGAGATCAACATTTTGAAAGAGGAAAAAATTTCATTTGAATTCAAACAGTTTTCAAATTTTTGAAGTCCTTTGAAAATATTGAATGCGCTCCGAACACAAAGCGTGGCCCATTCATGAAAGACAAGAAAAACGGACAGCCTCAGTTTTTCTTATAATATATTAACTTTACTTATTTTTTTCATATATTATATATACATTCTGATAAAATATTTTTGTTGAGCTATTTGTGAACCTTGCTAGTATGCTTATTTAGCTATTTCAGATGTGGTTCGAACAGTTCTATTCGGGCATTATTACCACAGCCTTCGTAGCTGGGGCCTGCTACATGAGCTACCCATTCAACAAATGGGATGTTGGCCGTGCCTTCAGAAGAAACTATTGTACGGTAAAAAGGTTAGTAATTTTCTGTTTATCATTATCAGCATCGCATATTTGGCAGTACTGAGGATTTGTTTCTACTCGATGTATCGGTTTTGGGAAGCTACGCTTCCTTTGCGTATGTGTTTCACACATGTAAAGTTAACCGATACAATAATATTTATATTTAGAATTGAACTGTCGCAACGCGACCATCGCATGACTGGAAACCAGTACCGTATTTCTGGATTGGAATCAATTCGCGATTAGATAGATTATAGACTGTTCGATGATATGTTCTAGGTAACATAAATATTTCTTGTATTGTTTTTTCTAATTAGGTCCAGGATTTGCTTCAGGGAGGTAATATTATGCAAATCGCATTATTCACATTTTATCAGTCCATCAATTTTAAATTTGTTTCCCGTTCACAGTCGAATCCTGCTCAAGTTGGATTCGAATTATTTGTGCTGACGGCTGATTATTGCTAGGTTTCATTTTTAAAATATTCATTGGAGTTCGTTAAATGATATAATGTCATGGAAGACATAGTGACAAGGAATTCTGTAAAAGCTTCTGATGATTCACATTCCTGCTGGGGATTGTTAGATACACCTCGTTGTTGGCACATGTTGCTACTGCTTCATTCTGTAACGACAAATTCGTGTCTAATATGTTGATTTATTATATTAATGGATCTGCGATTATTTATACAGTGATGGGGATATTGAAAGTTTTTTTTTCAATTTTACAGTTAGGTTAATATTTGGTATCAATTGAAAGTTACTTACAATGGATTTGATTGCATCTTGTCCGGTAATGGATACTGGTGCTTTCCCTTCAATTGTATACTTCATTTCTACAGCTGGATTAGTTGTTGGCATGAATGTCCACTAAAAATTAGCGTCTCCTATATTTGAATGATCGAGTTTTCCAACAATTTTAAATATTTCTGTTCGTGAAGTACTGATTAGGTTCATATGTATATTTGTTCATATCCAGCGGGCATTCAGCCACATTCGTTTGAATTGATTAATACTTTGGTTTACCTGCCGACACCCATTAACATCTTTCTGATTGAATTGTATAGCTTTTGGAGCCTTGCACAGAGGAGGCATTGAAAAATAGTCTTCTAATTCACATCCTCCGCATGGATCTAAAATGAAAAGAAGATTTGGTATTCTTTGAAACTTGCTGATGATTTTCTGATGAAAGCTCAATTCAATATGTGTTATATCATTATATTTAACATTTTACTGTTTATTTGGTTTGCCAAATGCTTTTCTTACTTTTCTGAGCGCAGGTAATCTTGGTAACTTCTCCTTCTGCTATTGTTTTATCGGTGACTGTAGCCATTCGTCCAGTCTTGCAAGTGAATTCTGCTTTACCAGGCATTATATCCGACAGTGATATTGGAGTCTTAAATAACAACTTCATTTTAGAACGGAATATTCATTATTGGTAATTGCATAAAGTTTTATAATGTTCAATATTTTCGTTTGCTAATCATTTTCTTAGCTCGTAGTTTACATTAGAGACTGAGCAATTCAGATAATATGCATTTTAGTAATTGGTACTAGAGATGGTGGTTCGTTCGCGTATGTGTAGGTGGTGTGACCATTTTCGCTCAAACGGTTCGTATCGGAGCAGAGCGCACCGGTGCGCAAAGAGCGGCAAATATCTGCTATGGCCAGCATTACTTATGCAAAGGGATCATATTTTAGAACATTTTTTGAAAGATTAGCATATACAAGGAGATCATTAAGAGAACAACCAAACTCTTTTACTGAGCCCAACAAAAATATGCATGGGGGGTCGTTTTGAAAATAATGATGGAAAACATTTTGCCGCTCCTTGCCAGCGCGCACCGTTTGAGCTAGGCAAGCCGGCCATCCCTAATTGGTACTCTAATATACCGAAACTCCATCAATCATTGCAACCATCGTGTCTGCTTCTTTAGGACATTGAAAGCTAACTGTAGTTGTATATATTGCCGATGGAGATAAGCTAAATCATTATCGCTGTTTCCTATCATTTCAATGTTGTGTACTGAAGACTATATATTAATGATTCAATTTGTGGAGTATGGTTTAAAATATATGATCGTCGATAAAATATAATAGTTTTGACGCAAGGTTGTTGGGGGGAAAACCTTATTAATATTACTTTAGACAAAAAAATGAAACTGTTAACATTGTTTGTTAGAATTATTTTTTCGGCTGTATAGTGCTTATATAGTTGGATAACCAAAATATACTGCTAACTAAAAAGTTAATTGAAATGATTGCCATAACTTCTCAACTATTCGACTAGGTGTAGCCCAAACTTGCGCATTTTTGTAGGATACAAGTCGACCGGATACCTGCAAATACCGCCGGATACCTGCATTGCACGGTATTGGTTGCCGGTATCCGCTGGTAAAATGACAGGTATCCGGTTGACCAGAGTAAACTCTCAAAAACTTACGTATATGTTGTGCCAGCTAAACAAGTAACTGCAGGTGTGCATAATGCTGTATCTGTTATATCCCCAATTATTGTAGTAACAGCATCTTTTGTACATTCAATAGCATCTGTTGTGAACAGGAGAATTCCCTGTACTCCGAGTTTTCCAACAGAAAAGTCTCCAATCCACTTGGAGTCTCTGTCACATTGCAGTTTAGCCACTGACTGCAACAACA
This sequence comes from Phasmarhabditis papillosa, assembly GCA_034691345.1. Taxonomy (NCBI): domain Eukaryota; kingdom Metazoa; phylum Nematoda; class Chromadorea; order Rhabditida; family Rhabditidae; genus Pellioditis; species Pellioditis papillosa. The sequence continues at coordinate 3,719 of JAQGAV010003268.1, read as the reverse complement.
AAATATTTAAAATTGTTTTATACAGCATATAATTTATAATAAATCTGTTCACTTATTTATTTTATTAAAAGTCAAGGTCTAGATGAGGGATTTGAAGTGTAGGCAGGACAAGGACCCGGATTAGGCATCAGAGTGAAAATTTTACAGAGTCGAGGAATCAGCTATTTCAGCCTCCGACCACATACGTATGGGTAGTGTAGAGTTTGCGAACTGAATAGATAGAAACTTTCGAGAATCAGTAAACTTGTCGGGAATGGTTTTGTTGTAACAGAGAAGATTACTTACAACTGCTTGTTCTGATACAAATTTGGAGAATGGCTGATATCCTTCTACAACAAACTGAGAATCAGGACTATAACGAAGAGTAGCCTAAAAAGAATAAAATGATCTAAGCTTAGTGAAATAGAGGTCTCTGAATAAACAACAAATCGTGTATTACAAAGTTAACAGTTTTTGTAGTTCTACCGTAGTACAGGCTCCATAATTGTAAATGACTACATCTTCTTCCGGAACAGCTCTACAACCCGCAATATACAGACAAATAGAAGGATCATATAGAGGAGGACATAGTTGACAAGCTAAAATAATATATTTTAGGAATAGTTCGACGCAGATTATGAGTATTTCTATAGAAATGTTTAAGTAACGATAACTAGCATTCAAATAGAATACTATGTACAATCGAAGTTGTTACCAGAGATTACGTAGTGAAAATAATGTGATTAGAAAACTTTTGACCAATTACTCCGTGAAAATTAAATTAGTAGCCGTATTCACCAACGTTACCGGCACCTGAACAGAAACTATCACGGCCGGAGCAGAATTTTGCAGCCGCGGAAACGGTCGACAACGTTCCCACGGGAATGATTTTGTTCCCGGGGACGGTTAGTGTTCACGGGGTTCTCCCTTTTGGCGAAGCTTATTGAAACCCACCTGCTTTGATTCCATCTTCGCTTGGAACTGTTTGTAGGCACGAAGTAGCATTTTGTAAACGAAGGATGACCAATAATAATTGTAACATTTCTGCAAAATATCATTTTTTACAATAGAGAATAGAGTCCTATTCTTTAATAAAACCAGTCACTTCACCAGGTAAATCCTAACTGTACATGAGTTACAAACTCTTTTAAAGAATCTTCCAGAATCATTTTTTACTGCCCAGTTATGAATTTTTTAAACCGGCGGACTACTCGATTTCCGAAATGGGTCAGTTCGGAAACGACCGGTTCGGAAGTGAGGTAGTCCAAAGGCACAATTTTTTAAACCAATTCTAGGAATGTGACCTTACAGGTTTACCAAAGCAAACCCGGCATAGCCCAGGCCGGGCTTTAATTTCGTGAAATAATTTTCCCATACCTTTTCTTAACTATAAAGAAACACAAACCACCTCTTGTGAAATCTTGTTATAACTTTTTATGTTTCGGTCTTTTGATAAATTAGAAAGACGTCCAAGTGAATGATAATCCCAATCAAAATAACAAAGAAAAATGAATAGCTGCGCCGGAGAAAGGATTTATAACCCGAATATGAATATAGCTGACCCCGAAGAGAAGTTTTTAAGCGACCCGATTTATGCCTAATTTAACTTTGTATTAGTTTATTTAGCAAACATCCGAAGAACCAGTGAAATAAAAAGGAAACTAAGGTTTATGGAAAGGAGGGTTATACACTTTAAGTTAGGATTAAAAGTGAAAATAACCGCAAATGTTTAACTCAGGGCTGGGAAAAAGCCGGCCCGTTTCTCAAATTTTCGGCCCTGGTCCGGCCCGGGCCGAGTTCCCAAAAAGTCGGCCCAGCCCGTCAAATTCCCAGCCGTTTGTTTAACAGTATAATTCTATAAACATGCTTGATTACTGTAGTAGGTGTAATATTTTTGTAGGAACTATATTATTAGATCACGGCCCCGACTTGTAACCTTTAATGTTTGTACAGAGTTATTCCGCTTAGCTACCATACTCTATAGTGGAAAATATATTCAAGTAAGGACTACAAGTTTAAAAGATCATCAGTTGCCAGAACAGGCAGGTCCCGCCCAGAGATGGTTATCCGGCCGGCCCTGCCCGGCCTGACCTACAAACTTTCAGCCCGGGTCGGGCCGGATTAGCTGTATATTCGACCGGGCCGGATAACCAGCTCTGCCCCTACCAACCCTTTTCCTTATCTGAGACGGGATAAAATGGTCCCAGGCAGTTGTGTGAGGAATCCCTCCGGAACCCCAGATCCAGGCCTCTTTTTTCGTTCAAATCATTCCCTCCCGAATCCCGGGAAATGTTTTCCTAAACCCGAATCCTTGTCCCGAATCCCGGGTGAAAACAAATTCAGTGCGAATCTTGTTCCCGGATCACGCCATTTGCAAAAAAACAATCCCGCGCACCACTGGTCCCAGGCAAAGTCCCGAGGTCTTCGGTAAAAAATAAAATCTCCGCTAAATAAGGATTCTCGGCAAATTGAAAGCAGCAATATTTGCATGTAATTATTGTCTTCAGCAGAAGTTCTTTTGCTTCTTCGAAGACAATTTTCATCTTTTCTAAAAGAAAAAGAAGTCTCTAGCTGCTAATATCATTAATAACTTTTATTGTCTATTAATGTCTTTTAGACCTGCTGCTGCGATTATGTACAAAAGATGAATAAAACACTCTCTTAGGAAAAGAACACACGTAAAAGTCTAAACTTGAATAACTATAGATATAGTCGACGGACAAATTGCTTGCAAGTAAAGGACTGTGAATATTGCGCTGGAGCGCTAAGTGGTTTATGTTTCAGTCTATTACCCCTTAGAAACCGCGCTCCTTTGCAAAACTGACCGTATGTCTCTGCAAGCGATCTGGCCGTCGACTATGTAAGATCGTTTTTGGAGAATTCCCAGAATTTCATATTGATCACAGCCGACTGAATGTTACTTTCTGCCTGAGAAGGCTTTCGTGTTCTGTGGGATTTGAAATGATTAATTGGTTCCTGAGAAATGATAGAATTTAGTGAACTTAAACTATTATTATTATAATATTTATTTATGTCAACAAAGATTCCAGTAACATCAAACCTCGATACACACCTCTCACTGAAAGCCCGAACCGGACCGGGAGCATACAATGCCAAATTTAGGAATTTTTGAAATTTTCTTTTGATATAGTGTTTTATTACCATGATAAACTCATAAAAAATAGCAAAACTAAATGCCTAGGTGATGATTTGAACCTTCGACCCTCCGCTTCTTAACCTGAGTCCACAATAATAGTGACCTTTTGACGTCATGTCGACTCTTCGGGCCGGCCCGATGAGAGGTCTGCCTCGATAGATTTTGTTGATCAGAACAAATAAAACAGACAAACAAAGTGATAACTTATAACTGCTTTCTTAGAAACCGTATAGATTCTTTATTGGATGGGAAATGACTAGGATGCCGGTCCTGGCTTATTTGCTTAATTAAAACTGAAATATAGAGATCGTGAAGCTGTAAAATTCCCATCTCTTACCTTTTCGCCTACCTATACAGTTAATTGCAAAATAAATACCGGAATCGCAGCTTGTGGAACTGGACACTGGGTAAGATTTTTGAAAAAAGAACTGTAAAACGGTATACCGGTGGACTGGTATTGAAATTTTTTTTCGGTAAAACGGTATATAGTCATATTCAAAAGTAATACCGCCGTGTATGCTGCGTATTTCGTTATTTTTAACACTGCGCCTGCTGGCATTCTACGCGCGCGATATCAGCAGAT
>JAQGAV010003267.1:0-12893 GCA_034691345.1 Phasmarhabditis papillosa | reverse complement strand
TTACTGAAGTAATTGTGCTTTAAGTTATAAAAGGGAAACGATTCCGACCACTAACGCAACGTGGAAGGAAGTATTTGTGGAAATAGAATTTTCCCTAATACTTAAAATATAAACAGGTTATTCGTGTGGATCAAGAACCAGAGTGTTCTCCACAAGAAACCAAACCTAACTGACGGAGACTACGCGTAGACTATATATACATTATGCATGCATTTGCTTCTTATTTTATATTAAACGTTCAAACGTTTGACACTTTTTCTATTCATTCTTTTCCGTACATTGTATTATCTTAAGTATGTGTTTTATTTATCCTTGCAATTACAAACCACTAAAATTAGTTTTTGATCTTTATCGAACAGGTTTCCTGAACTTCATAGATTGGACTTTTACTATTATTTGAAACGATATATGTTAATTTCTCACAAAAATAAGAAAAATATTAGCAAAATAGTTTTATAAGGACTATCCTATTCCGAACCGTTATTTCTAAATTGGCCACAACAGAAGTGTCTGTATGTACACTCCTTAGTATCTATAAGTCATGAGATTAAAAAAAACAAGTTTATGTAGCAAAAAAAAGGTATTTATTGCATTGGTAACTTAGGCAACTTTTAATATTCTGCCTCTAACGCATAACATTTTTTGATTGTCAATTGTTTATTATATTTTAACAAAGGATAATTCGGAAATAGGATTGTCCCTATAGGTTTAGACTAATGTGGTTTATTAATAATTCTTAATCTTGCCAGTTGCGGTGTATTACACGGCTCGCCAACGGCCGCAGTGGGGTCAAAGGACTGTGCCCCTTTATAAAAATTAAACCTATTTTTTCTCTGTAACTACTGAACTCTTTTTTCCCAAAAAACTCATATCCCTAGATCAAACTACGAGCTATAGAATGGTACCAAAATAAATATTAGTTGACTATCAAATAAATCCAGGAATCGTGTACCAAGTTTTCGCTATCCGATTTTGCTCTGCATCGTTGCGTTAGGGCGCGGCGAACCGTGGTTATCAACATTTGAGGTACCGCCGTCGTGAAAATACGCTGGCAAAGTGTATATCTAAGTATTGTGAGTGCGTTGCATTAACTCTGTTATTCTATATTACACGGTGTAATTTACACCTGGCAATTTAAGATCTAAACCGAATTTAAGTTTTAGTCCTAAGTATATTTCTTTAAATATATGTTTAATTGTTTCTTTCTTACTACTCTTTAAATATAAACACTTATAATCTCTATCTTTTCAGAATGAAGTGGTTTCCCGGATCAGTTGCAACTGCTATTCAGGTTTCAAAAAGAAACAATGCTCTTCTCGTTGTCTTTATTGAATCCAAGGGCGAACAAGGAAGCAAGATGAAAGCTCTGTGGGATAAGGTAGCTAACTATAAGTTTCGAGGGCAATATGTGAAGAAAGTATTCTTCGTACGAGGGGGAGTCTAAATGAATAACCAGAAAAGTGTTAGGCCAACTCTGAAGACGGGGACCGGTATTGGGGGCAAGAAACCGATGAGTGTTAATATAATCTTCCAATATTTACGAAGACCACAGTTCGATCACGGAGTTCTCAATAAAATACTTATTTGCAAGTTGTCCGGAGTCTGATATCTATGAACTTTAGTGTAAGATATACTTTGTTTTAGGTAGACAACAGTTTCTTCACCTGTCCAATGATTGGAATTCATGTTAAGGAGGACGATGAAGCTGCACAGCAATTCTCTACACTATGTATGTAACTTTATCTATATTTTTATATAAGAATCCTCATTTTCACTAAGTATGTAATGTTTAGATCCCACTTCTGTTCTCCCAGTTACATACTTCATTGATAACTTCGGCAAAGCTTTCGAGGTTGTTTCTTACTCCGAGAGTCTGAATGACGAAAAGTTTAATACTATTGTAATCGGGGCTGTTGAGGTGAGAAGATAATCCTACAGTTAATAACTAATGTCTTTAGAAATTCACTTCGTCGAAATCAACAAGTTCTTCAGCTAATGTAAGTACTAGTTCTACACCATCTCCATACGATCAAATGGCTGAGAAAATAGAACGGTATGCCGTCTTAGACTATAAAAGGGAATGTTTCCTTTAGAGCAAAGGCTAAACTGGAGGAAAAGAAGCGTCTGGAAGAGGAAGAGAAGAAAAAGGAAGACCAGGCCAAGGAACTAGAACGGATCCAAGCTGGCAAGCTAATGCAGGAAGCTAAGAGAACCCGAGAGGAGCAAGAGATCATAAATGCTGCTGCTGAAAGGAGACGAGATAAGTTAGAAGCCGAACGGGAGAAGGAACGAGTTAAGGCACAGATCAAGGCCGATAGGTTAGAGACCGTTGACTTACTTTTTTAATATTATTATTATTAGAGAAGAAAGAGAATACAGACTAAGAAGAGCTGCGGGCCAGGCTGATCCACCACCGGCACAATCGGAGGAGAAACCTGCTGTTGCTAGACCCGTTGCAAGTGACAGGTAATAAACTTTACTTTTTTAATAGCTGTTTTAATTTATATTTCAAATACGTTTACATTTTTTATTCTATATTTTAGATGTCGCGTGTTGATAAGATTTCCGGATAATACAACAATGACTGATGAATTTAGCTCTTCTGATAAACTGCAAAAGTTGTATGATAACATTGTTGAGGTTGGACAAATTTAGTTTGTTAAGCTTTATTGTTTATTAATAATAGTTCTGACGTTATTATTATTATTACTATATTAAAGAAATAATATTTGTTTTTTTTTTCAGAGTCAAAAAGTGGACGGGGAGTTTTCGTTAGTCAATTCTTTCCCTCGAAAGTTGTTTGTCCTTTCTGAATTAGATTGTTCTTTCTTGGAACTGTGTCTAACACCTAGTTGTACATTGATTGTTGAAAAGGTAATTTGAAGCATTTTGCATATTTTAATCAGACATTATTATTATAGAAAAGAAATACAAGTCTAAGACCCTCTGGACCATCTGCTGGTTACTTCTGGTTTCTTCCATTGTTCGTCATTGCTCCACTTCAATATGTTTGGAACACATTTTTATCCTTTTTTGGAACTGCTAACAATAATAATACAAACACTGAAGGTAATTCTAAGTAGTTATACTTTAAAGAAACTATTATCATTTAGCAAATGCCACCCGGAGAATTCCGCAAGACAGGCCGCCCACTGCGAATAGAGGAGCAACTATTAGACAGGTAACATAACATAATTATATATAATAAATAATAAAAATATTAATATACATAAATACTTTTCTTATTATTTCTGCATATAAACAATACCATTATTACTATATGTAATATATGAACAAGTGTTTTTATACTTAAATTTGTTTTTTAGAGAGGAAATGTAGCCAGACTAGATAACAGTAATGAAGATGCAGATTCAGATGAAAAGGCCAACTGGAATGGTAATTCTACCCAGTTTATGTAATATATATTTATATATTCAATAACATTCCATTAATGGGTAACAATTGTTCACATTCTAGTTAACATAATCAGTCAATAAATTATTTATTTTATTAATTGTAGCATATTATGGCAACGCATTGATCATATAGTTAGACAGCAGCTCTTATAATGTGATTAGTTATGTTGTTTTGTATCTCGTTTTTGTGATGCTTCTATCTGTTCGGTAAATGATTGTTTGGATAAGTTCATATACTCAATGGGCGATATAGTCAGCATGGATACCCATTTCTCCAGTGCCTTGAAATTCTCAGCACTGAATATGAATGAGCGCCCTGTTCTAAAATGATAGATGCTTCTAATAGTCGAGTAGGAACTTACGTTTTGAACTTAACTTCAAAAGTGAAATCTTTGCCGACTTTGTTTTCATCGCATAATTCTATGAAACAATCCTCTACTATTAATATTAGGTACGGGGGTTGATCATCGTTCTCCTTATTGAAGAGGAACAGCAGATTAGCCTTCAGAACACCGTATCCAGGACGCCATCGGAAATCCTGAACTATGAAGACATAGCCAATATTGTTATAGCATAAGTTTATCTATTGCGTTCTACCGACTACCGCAAAACAGAGGCGTCAAAAAGGAAACTAATATTAAGGCGATTGTCAAATGTTCAGTACAAAAGTGCTCTTTTTGACGGTTTTGTTGTCATCAGTTTTGTTATATTTAAGTCCCGTATCTTATATTTTTCTAGAGAGTTAAACTTTTGAACTATTGCAATCGATTTGTTTTTCAGACGGATATATCCTAGGCTCTGAGACAATAGTCCCGGCACCGATGGGACTAAGGTGTCACCGAGGAGCACGTGAAACACAACTGGCTTTATGTATTAATAAACGAGGACAAAGCTGACCGCCTGACCTCGCCGCCTGTTTACTGCAAAAAGAAGGGCCCGATTGGAATTGTGTTAGTCTGGAGGGAGAGTCTCTCACCTGCTGCAGTAGAAGAGATCCGGCAAAACGACGTTCGTAGCTAGGATCATTGGCTAAGGCACATAAAGAAGCGGAGTTAGCTAACATGAGGAGGACTTTAGTTATATTTTTCTATCTTCTCATTCTTGTAAAAGCCAAGGATCTAAAGTACAAGCACTCTAATACAGAGATAATAAATGAAAATACCGTGAGTTTATAGATTTTTATAAGAGAGCATCATATACTTATATTAAATGTATAATTATAATAAATAAATAACATTGTTTTTAAGCAATATAGTTTCAGTTTACGTTATGTGAAAATGAAGGCGGTTTATTTTACTACCAAAGTGTAAAGGAATACAATGAATGTGAACATCCAGTGGCCAGAGCTAAATACAGCAATAAAATAAACCAAACAGGGTAAGATATAATAAGTCTTTCTTTTATTCCATTAACGTTTGATTGTTTCTGCAACCGCGCTCTAATATTGATTACCGTATACACAACGCTGCGAGACCATATATATTATTTCACTAGGTGGGCGACGATTGAAGTGGAAATTGGGAGAAAAAACTTGGCTCCATATGTGCAAGGTTATGCAGCTGGATTCGTTGAAGGTAGTGTGATTGTATAGTAATAAAGGGGATAATTAGAACCAGCAATTAAAGTTAGTCTCCTAGTATAGGCTTCCGCAAAGATAGTAAGATAGACAACTTAGTTTAAGTATGATAAAATATTAAATAAGCACGATACCTCCCATTAGGATAAGTTTAGGTCGTGCCACAAGGGATCTAATTGATCTGCACATCTCGAATACTGTAAATGGCTACTGTGACTATGCTAAGGACTACTGTACTGCCCTAAATAGCTACCTTCTGGAAAATATGCTGTGGACCTTAGCTTCCATTCAGGAGAACCCACAGGATCCATACTGGATTCAGGCTAGTTTATAAAGATAAGATTCCAAAAAGACCAACTCGAAACCTGTTGTGAACCTGTCATTACTTGCTCATTGTCGCGGTTTAGGCTAACATAACTTATAATCAAATGCTTGGAATGATAGATGGCTATGAGAACGAATTCAATCACATTAAGAACGTCAAGGAGTTGGTGGCACATCCTATTTAGTAGGTTTAAAGTCAAGAGATAGCCAAATAATAAAAAAATAAAGCCTAAAACATTTACAGCATATAAATGTTATGACTCTTAACATTTATAAAAACTTAAGAAATACTAAAAAACTTATAAAAACTTAACTTAAGAGCAGTTAAATAAGAGATAATGATATCTTTAATTTATCTATAAAGAAGCCTCATCATGTTAATTGTTTTAGCTTGATCCAACTAGCCGGAGATCTGGAGGATCTGGAGGCAAAGTTAAAGAAACCGGACCACCCAACACGCCTGAAGAAAGGAAGGGGTCGATGCTCCGCACTAGTTAAGGTAAAATAAACATGAATATATTTGTTTAAAAGAAAAGAGTAAGACCTCCCATTGTATTTAGCACCTTAATTAATAAATTTAGTTAGTATTTAGATGCTACCTGATAACTCTGATATTCTCTTCTCACACGTAACTTGGTCTTCTTACTCTACTATGTTGAGAATGCAGAAGAAATATTCCTTCAAGACCGGTGACAGTGGACAGACATACTCCTTCAGCAGTTATCCAGGTGGGTGGCCACAATAATATACTAAATAAATAAACAAACAACGACCACAGGCGTGGAATTCCCGAATATACTAATTCACCAGTAGTTTACATATGAATTTCAAATTAATAATGGAGCTGTATATTTGATAGAATAATCTCTCTTCAAACCATCGGTCCGCGCGCCTCTATGTGTGGAAGAGCGCGTGTGCCAAAAAATTTGCTCTCAATTTGTCTGCGTTCTCTTGAAGGGAAAGGCTTGTTCAGAGCAAAAAATTTTGCCCACGCTCTCTTACCACGCAGAGCGTAGGTGTGAAGACGGACTGTATTATGAATTAGTTTTTAGGTTCGGTAGCTTCAGTAGATGATTTTATTCTTACTTCGGCAAAGTTGGCCATATTCGAGACAACAATCGGTAATTACAACAAGGATCTGTACAAATATATGACAACCGATACTCTACTATGCTTCTTAAGAAGTCAAGTATGCAATATAGAGAGAGAAATACATTAGCATTAATGTATAGATAGCTCACCGAACTGCAACTACCGGCAAAGAATGGGCCCAGATCTTCTCCAAGTATAATTCTGGAACCTATAATAATCAATGGGTGGTCCTTGATTACAAACAGTTCAATAAAGGGCGCTACAATAAGAAAACTAAAGGACTATTACATGTACTCGAACAAATGCCGTGAGTTTAAGTGGCGCGAGAAACTTAAATATTATAGAAAATAACGTATTTATAAGTTTATTTAGAGGTAAACAGTCAAAAATAAAACTTTGCTATTAACAAATAACTTTTAGCGGCAATATTGTGCACAAAGATATGAGCAAACATTTGATAAAGGAAAACTACTGGCCCAGCTACAATTGCCCGTAAGTTATATTGTATAACTTACACAATAAAGAAGTACATAGAAACAACAGTGGGTGGTCTATTTTCTTAATATAACATGTCCAAACTACAAAAACTAATGTTAATCTGCATTTTAGATTCTTCGAAACTATATTTAATATCAGTGATTCACCGAAGATGGTTGAGAAATACGGTGACTGGTACAGGTGGGCAGTGGATTCTAACATTTAAAAATATTAAAAAATAACATATTTTAATTAAGAACAGGTTAAATGTTCACTATTCGATTATTAAAAATACCGTATTCGTAGCTTGCAAATATGCATTTCTTTCAAACCAGTTGGCTACCGATCGCATAGTTTATGGAATATATCTGACTAGTTTGAAAGAAGATTAATTATCCACTAATCTTATCTCAATAAAATAAGCTCAAATACGATCCACTACGATTATTGTTAGCTAATATTGTAATTACAGCTACGACAAGACCCCCCGCGCGTTAATCTTCAAGAGAGACCACGACAATGTAGTTGACATGGATACAATGACTGCTCTTATGAGGTGAGACAGACCCCCCAGGCAGAAAATAAGGATACTGTAACAGTCTTTTTAGTACATCTAATTACATAGTTGTTAAATATAACTATGATATTTAAGATCTAACGACTACACCAATGATCCTCTCTCTCGTTGTGACTGCAACCCCCCATATTCGGGTGAAAATGCCATTTCTTGTCGCAGTGATCTAAATCCTGAGAATGGAACATATCCATTCGCCTCATTAGGATTTAGAGATCATGGAGCCACAGACATGAAGGTATTTAGTCATATATTTATACTTCAGTTGTATATTCGGTATTGATTTAGATTCATGAAATGTTTTGTATAATCAAGTTTAAAAAGTAATTTATTACTAAATTAATTATTGATTTACTTTTTCCGGTATTCATTGTTTGTCTTTCAGTTGACAAACTCGCATCTGATAGATAAACTTGCTTTCTCTGCCATAGCAGGTCCTACATACGGAGATGTACCTGTATTCGACTGGGACACTTCTAGTTTTAAGGATCGTGTACCTCATAGAGGGCAGCCGAGCAGATGGACGTAAGTATAATTGGGATGCTTAGCAGTATGATAAAAAACAGTATGTTCTTGCTGTACTTTACTAGAAACACAAATTGTTCACCGACTATTTTGAACTGGTCAGATTTATTTTGTTCTGTTTAGTTCCTATTATCAATTTTGGGCTAAAATTTTGGTCTCTAGCCACGGACCGAACAGTAAAAGTCGTAGCCCATATAGGTTTTTCAATGAAAATATTTTCTGTGGAAAACAAGTTTACTTTAAGAAAAATAATAGTTAGTGGGTTTCCTGCATAGATAAAAATGGTTATTTACCATCCTAATAATGCAAATTGACCAACCCTAGAGCAAAACAATCCAGACATCTGGCGGCAACCTATCTGGAAAGTCGGGCCACCGTCTGGTTCATTCCACCCCCTATGGAAGGAATTATTACAATAATAATTGCAATGTTAATGTTAATTGGTCTAAGCATTATGTTTCTATAATATTACTTTAAACGTTAACTTCATTAAATATAAGAAAATATCAGTAAATATATTTTTACTTCAGATTCGAGCCAATAATCCATAAGTGGAATCGTCATGGACTGTTTCAGAGAAACTAAACTCTTTGGTAGAATACCTCTATTATTATTCGTTCTTAGCTCCAAGAGCCTTACTTTGCTTGTAATTACCGTTGTATAAACAAATAAATAAAGTCCATCTTATCGTCGTGTGTGTTCTTTATTCTCGATTCCCTTTCGTTCACCCCCTTTGACCTTATTTTCAAGGTTCTCATCGATCCAGTGGGGGTGTAGCATACCTGGTCGCCCATGAGATAATTACAAAACAAATTATGGAGTATCGCTCTTCATTTTCCAGACAGTTCACTGAATATAACTTTTATATTTTAGTCTTTTGATTCACAATAACTTCGTGGGTAAACTAGCAACACCGTATCCCGGGCATTTTACAAGTTTTTAAATACAATTTTGTTTAATTATCTTAAAATTAAAATGCAAATGAGTATTTCTTTGAAACTTTAAATATACTTTGTTATTATTTGGATGCTCTTCCCAAAAGGAGCTTTTGTTAAAATAGTCCATCTTTAACTTTAAAGGGTTGTTGATTTAATGTAACTGACAAGTTGATTGAATAGAATGCGATAGATAGGAGCAACAAGAAATATAGAACAGGTTTCTTTCTACATAAATGATAATATTATCATTCTAAAATATATCGATAGATATCTTTCACACAACAAAATACCATCTTCTCTATTAATGACCATAGACAATTAATAAAGATATTATATGTATTTTAACTTCAAATCATTCTTTAAGCATAGTTATACAATCCATAAAAGAAAACATGTTTTACCAAAATGTAGAGTTTTATGATTTGATTTTTAAGTGGAGGTCCTGCACCAGTTCGATCGGCCCAAATGTTTCTTTAGATATTTCTAGTACAACCCGTGAATTATTGAAGATTTTTCTTAAAATAAGAGTGCATGACAACCTGCAAAATGATCTATTTAGTAATTTGACCTTCATTCAATGACAAGTATATCGTTCACGTAGGTAGACCACCACTTGTGTTTAACCATTTAAAAGACAACCTTCCTATAATTGTAACAAAATAAATGTTGTGCAGGTTTCGTAAGGATGTTACGTTGAAAACATTCTGTTTATATAGAATTCTGTATTCTGAAATGGTTCTTTTACAAATCTTATATAATATACTTATATAAATATTAATTAGATACATAAAGTAACTACATTTTAATTCTAATAATAATTATTTCTAATAATAATTTTACCTTGTATATTTATTTATAACAATATATATTTTATTTCTTTATAGATGTTAGCATAGATTGACTATTAGTCCCATTGTGGACAAGTATACTGTAGCCATATGTTACCGTTGTATAAAACTCGTCGCAAGACCAAACGTCTTGTATTCTATTGTATTCTATTACTAGGATTTCTAACACTGTGGTGTACTCTTACTGTTATTATTCTTTATCTACAAAACTCGGTAGGTGGTCATATATAGTGAAATACCCATATAGAAAGTAACAATGGACACCTACTATGATTAAGCATTTCTAACATATGTGCACAATAAAAAGTATAATACTATTAGTGTTAGAAAACATATTAATATTAAAAACTTTGTTACTTTTGAGATTGACCTTAATAGGGGGCACGGGCCGCGTCCCGAACCGAATTTTGAAATACGAGGCCAGCCCGTTCACTTACTTCCGTTTAATATGTTAGTGATTCTAGCTTCTGTTGTCGCCAGTCGAATCTGTCTATAACAAAAGAACAAACGGAATCTCAGAAAGGGCAGTTAATGTGGTAGTTGGCCATTATAATGGAAACCTTGCACAAGAAAAACTAAGAAATTTAACCGAAGGCAAGTTTATAAAGATACCATTCAAAAACAAGCTATGTATTAATTAAATTATTTATATAAATAAGAAAAATAACAAATTCACGAAGTCTTTCTGTTTCTTTTTATATTATAACTATAGTTTATATAGAAATTAATACAATGTTATCCTATAATAATATTAAGTTTAGATGAGATAAATGCTAACAACTATTCTCCGTTGGAGGGCTGGGGTGAGAATGGGGCGCCAGTTGAGTTGACTAGCGAACAACAGAAAGAAGCCGACGACCAGTTCCCTATTAATCAGGTAGGTATAGAAGTACATATTATAAAACATAATAGAATTACAAAAGATCAAAAGGTATATTATGAAAGAAGGAATTTGCTTTCTTAACTTTTCAGTTCAAATATTGTTGTCTAAAGAGGTTGCGGGGTGGGAATCCAAGAAAGGCAGTATTTTGAACACTTAGCTTATATTATACTCTACATTTTAGTTCAATATTTATGTAAGCGATCGAATCTACTTAAACCGAACCCTACCGGATGTTAGAAAACCTTCTTGTCGACCACTAGAGTATCCAGGTATGCTATTTAGTCAACTTCTTTATACCACCCATTTAGATATGTTGCCTCCCACCTCGGTAATAATAGTATATCACAATGAAGCATATTCTACACTTTTGCGTACTGTCTGGAGTGTTATTAATAGATCGCCGCATCACCTAATACAGGAAATAATTCTCGTCGACGATTTTTCCAATAGAAGTGAGACTATACAAGCAACAGCTTAATTAATTAAATAAGTTTTCGAACAGACTGGAATTTTATTGATGAAATCTATAGAACGATCTTATAATAATAATAATATCATAGCCACCTGATAGATAAATTACATATTAGTTACATTATATAATGAATATGAATGTTTTAGAATTCCTGGCAGCTGCTAGCTTGGACAAAGCTATTCGGGACATGCCTGTGCGTGTTAAGATAATACGAGCAAAAGAAAGAGTTGGTCTTATTAGAGCAAGATTAATGGGTGCACAGGTACGATAAATCATTTATAACACTTTTATTTTTACTAAACTTTTTTTTCACGTCGGTGGAAATTTCCAACTTGACAGGAACCTGTCAGAACTAGCTTGTACAATTTGTGATCAGTTTTTAGCTTTTTAGCTGTGATTTCATATACTCATAATTGAGCTACACAGAAGTGTTTTATTTTTTTATATCATAATACTAGTAGATTTCTTCAATACAGGGTTCCGGTGATTCATTCCGGGATCTCTTCTGACACGAAACGTCTTTGGGTACAAGAAACATGGGAAAAGTAAGATGCTAGTTTCGCAAGCGTTCTGCAGCTACGGGAAGTCGAACCCACAGCCTCAGATCCTTGCGTGTTCAGAGGAAAAATCTCCATTGCATTATTTCAGTTTTTTAACCAATAAGAATAACCCACAAGAAGTTAATTGCAGGAATCCTCTGGCGATGTGTTGACTTTTTTGGATTCCCACTGCGAATGCACGAAAGGTTGGCTGCAACCGTTGCTGGCTCGGATTAAAGAAAATCGGTAACCTATAATTAAATAACATAAAATATAAACTTATTTATATTTTAGAAAAAATGTGGTCTGTCCTGTGATAGATGTTATAAACGACAAAACATTTCAATATCAGAAGGGCATCGAACTGTTTCGTGGAGGTTTCAACTGGAATTTACAATTTAGGTATTTATTAAAACCTTGTTTTGACTCAGAATTTATATAATATTTTCTTTGCAGGTGGTATTCTCTCCCTAGCAAAATGGCTAAACAACGAACCAAAGAGCCGACTGCACCCATTGCGTAAGTTGTAGAGTTTAAAGATGCTTAATCTAAGTGGGTGGCATTGTTTGTTTATAACACCCACATTGCTAAAATTATTAACTTATTGCAGGTCTCCAACTATGGCTGGTGGGTTATTCAGCATAGATCGGTTATATTTTGAAGAGCTCGGTGAATATGATCCTGGAATGGATATATGGGGTGGAGAGAATCTGGAGATTTCATTCAGGGTAGGTAAAATAAACAAGAATATTATATTTGAATTGAAACTAACGCCTACAGCTCCTCCGTCGAGAAGAATCAAGAAAACATACATTTTACCCAAACGACAAACTAATTTGTAATATTTATTTATTAAAACGAAATGTATTTTTAAATAACCTAACTTTTTTTAGATTTGGCAATGTGGGGGCCGTGTTGAGATTCTACCATGTTCCCATGTGGGTCATATCTTTAGAAAGCATTCACCGCATGATATACCGGGTAAAACGGGAAAGGTTCTAAACGAGAATCTTATAAGGTGCGTTTTATTTAATATTGCCTTTTGTTCCTAAATACATCAAGCGCCGTATGAATATTATTAAATTATTGATTGGTTTCGAAAATGAGGGTCGGCCCGGGCCGGCCCTCGTTTCACAAAAGTACAGCCCGGGCCGGCCCTCGTTTCACAAAAGTACAGCCCTGGTCGGCCCTCGTTTCACAAAAGTACAGCCCTGGTCGGCCCTCGTTTC
>JAQGAV010003266.1:0-12895 GCA_034691345.1 Phasmarhabditis papillosa | reverse complement strand
TAATTCAGAAACCGAAATACGGCTACAATTGTAGAATTGTAGAATTGTAATTGTAAAATTGTAGTTCAGAAACCGGCGTCTTACTTAAGAAAGTCCTCGCCCATGAAGCTTACGGTGTATTTAGGAAAGTCTTGGAAAAAGCCAGACGTCGTTATAAATCGAATCCACTAAGATATAACTTTGTTTCCTCGTGTTTTCAGGCTCAGCTTTTATTTTTATTAAAAAATTACTCCACGGACCACTGTTTTTTATGAAAACAAGGTTTAGAATTTTAATTTACGGATAATATGTTTAGAGACTGACGTTGTTTACAGGACTCAATTGAGTAAAATATAAACTATATATATATATATTATAAATTATATAATATGTGTTTTATATTTGAAAAGGGGCGGAGATCCCAGTGGCGTACAAACAGAAACACGACCGAGGCGTTCTAAGAAAAACAAAGCCTATCTTGTCCTAATCAGCATGTTAATTTTGTTCATTACGTTTTATGAACATTCAAGATAATAAACTAAAATGCAAAATCGTTTAAAAATCTACAAAGAATAGTTATTTCTCAAAATTTCTCAATATGCGTCGCACTGCGTTTAATCACAGTACTTCCAAACACAAGCTCCTCCCCTTGACCACCAGGCACTGGGTGGCATCAAGTTGGTCAACATTTGCAATTTCATTACTTTGTTCATTTATTTCTTATAAAGAAGGCCTGTTTCCTTTTTTAATTACTGTTTCCCATTTTTGTTATATTTTAGGTTTGGGTGGGAATTTCTTCTCAGGAATTTCTGTTTTAAGTGCTGTCTCATTCCTGGCTGTGAAATATTATCATTATCCAATATGGTATGTGTTTTTCTAACTATATTTTTATGAAAGATTTTTCAGAGCTTGGCAGACGGTGTAACTGTTAATCATAATTTATTAGCTATCATAAATGATCTTCATGTGAGTTTAAACTCCTTATTTAAACTTGTCACACTTAATTAATTTATAGGGTAAGGAAGTTCTGCTTGAGACTAAAGACGGCAGACAGTTTTTGGGTCTACTCTCAGGGTGTTCGCCGGAGGTGGGTTGAATGCTAGGCTGTAATGTGGAATGCCTTTCCAAAAATATTACTCAGTCCAAAGTTTCGAGAGAAGGAATTTTGTGTCACGTTAAGACAAGTTTTGAATGTTGTTTTTCAGCTAACCTTCGATACAGGTTTATGAAGATAGTTATGACTACATTTCAAGGGTATTTATATAGAACGGACTCGTATGTAGTTGCCTAGGGTATTATTTGATTAATGCACAAAATAAATTAGTAAATACCTTTTAAATCAACCCGTATGTCATTACCCGTTGGTGTGAAATTCCAATCTGGCCCGGCTATAAATCAGTTCGTAAGGTTTGTCTGTTAGTGAGCCACTCCCTTTTTAACAGCTTACAATGTTTGCTAATAATTGTTTATATTTTCAGTTCGAACTAGGAGTAAAGTATGTTTATGAGCGCACCGACGAAAATGTTGATAACTTGTTCCCAAAGCGCTCTGAAACAAAAGAAAAAATGAGTTTTCAATTTGCCGATGTCATCGCAATATCAGCTTTGATGGCTGAAGATAAGTTTATTAAAGGTTAGTCTCTTCTAAACTGTTAAATTATGTATCAGATAGGTTTCGCAACCGATAGAGATTACCATTGCGGTAAACATCTAATGGAAGATGACGAGTTGCAAGCTTGGGTAGGCGACGATGATGACGGATCTGGTGAAATTGAAAACATTGCTCATTTGGTAATTGTTCATTTATCACAAAATACTATAATGTTGTTTAGTCCGATCAGAATAAGTTTCAAAAAAATAACGCCGGATGGAGCGTGGATGAAATGTTCACGGCTAATAAGAAATTTGGGGTACAGTCAACTTATGAAGATGATATGAGTCAATATACAACGTAAGTTGTTTGCTCATATTTGCCTATTTTTTTTCTAGAGCTGATATTGTTGGCAGCGAAAAAGAACGTGCGGAGGCAGATCGTATAGCTAAAGAAATCGAAGACAATGCGCGGAGCAAATATTATTCGCGTCTTGAAAATGATGATGATGAGCGAGATTTGGATAAGGCGACCAAAGATGATGATTTCGACTTTGTTGGTAAAAAGCCGAGGTTTAGTCTCGAAGAATTATCCTGACTTCGATATTCTTCAGAGGTGGAAACAACAATCGTAATCGTGGTGCAAGCAACCAGGTTAATCGACGAGCCGAAGCTATGAAAGGAAGCGATAGTGAGCTATGGAATTTATCCATCCTTACTGTAAACATTTTAGAACGCAGTCTAAACAAGTTTGAATCCGGTAAGAACTCCAGTAAATCGCTCGTGTCCGCACCTCATGGCAAACGACCTACTGGTTCTGAAGTTCAGGAGCAATTTAATGGTTAGTTGGTGTTTTTTTTTCCTTTCAACTTTTAACGTGTATTTTTCATATTACAGAGTTCGCACAGAGGGAAGTTACCAAAAAGGATACGAAAAAAAGTGATCAAACTAGGGTTACTAAAAGTGCTTTTATTATCAAAATTACCCTATAATCATGGTTGTTTAGTACTGCTGGAACATAAGAATGGTGCAACACACTCGGAAAAATCAGAAAAATCAGGTTGACTTTCAGTGCTTCTCAGTTAATTTCTCGTTTAGCCTCCAAAATTGATGACTTGAAACAGTGGAGCAAGGATTTCAACGAAGTTTACATAGATTCTAAACCGCAGGCAACTGATGAAAAAGATGGCAATCGTGAGGTATCGCGCCCATCTGCAACGCAACCTGGAAATGCTTGGACAAAGGGCCCTCCGACAAGTCTGGTCAATCTAAAGTCAAGTTAGTTTTTTTGCATGGAGAATTTTAATGGTATACTATTTCTTACCATTTTGACCCACATTTTATAAATCTACATATCTAGTTTACTAAATTAAGATTCTCCAAATAACGCCCAGCAACAATCCAGTCCAGTTGAATTACCACCATCTTCGGATGAAATAGTATCACAGCTTGAACATTCTACCATATCATGTTCAGAAGTAGCAGGTGTAGCCACTCAAAATAATGAGACCCTTGTTGATACTTTGTCCAATGAAGCTGATAGCAGAGATGATGCAACCAGCACTTCCAGGTTTGTTAGAAACTAATCCAATGATAAATGTCTCTATAGTATTAAGAAGTTTTCATTCAATCCTAATGCACCCGCATTCACTCCACGACAACCTTCAACAAGTTCAGCAGTTAGTTCAAATTAAATAATTATATATTACTTGAATTTTCTCTAGATTAATGCTCAATCAAATAACCCTTCACAGCTGCCTGGCGTGCCTATGGGATTTCCCCCAGGTGTAACCGTACCGGCGACAATGTCGCCACAGGTAGTAGCAGTTCCTGGACCAGTAGTATCTCAATGGCAAGGTGCACAAAATCAGTTCCAGCAGGTGTGATCTTATTTATGTGCTTTCATTACTAATGCAATTTCAGGTACCCGGACAATTCCAACAATATTCTGTTCCCGCCGGTACTCCAATCATGGCACCTGTAACTATGATACCGCCTAGAGGTCCCAATCAGGCGCCACAATTATATCAAGGACAGAATGCTGGGCGACGTGCTCAAATGCCGCCTACATCAACTCCAAGTAATTGTTTGAAATATAGCTGACTTTATACTGTTTTTTTCTTACAGTGATTATGCCAACGAATGCTCAGTGGGCCAATCAGCCCGTAATGGTTCAACCAGTTCCCTATCAAGGGTATCAATATCAAGCCGTCCCCCAGCCAGGAACTGCTGCTGCTCCGCCACAGGGATATTCAGTCGCCAACGGGCAACAAGTGATTCCGCAAGCTAATATTTCTGTATATCAGCAACAGAGATTTCCTCCAGTGGTACTTTTTCCTCTTCTTTTCATCACATCTCTTTTGACAGGGATATATGTATCATCCGAACGGACAGCGTTATGCAACTGGTCAACAAGGAATGTATTCAGTAGGAAATGAATCAGTAATGCAAGGACAGTATACTCAAGGTAATTGATTTTAGCGTGCCATAATCACCATACTATATCTAACACTATTAAATGTTTAGCGCCACAAGCCAACAACTCTGGCCCAGCTGGAAGCCAGCCAACTACCCCAGGTCCACAACCTCAGCCGGTTTCATCGCCCGCGCAGGTATAAGTTTTAGTATATGTGTGATTCACAGAAGTAGTTTATGTTTTGAGTCTTTTTCTGCCTACATACTCAGTTTTTATATCTAATTAAATACGCTAGTTTCTTAAGGTTGCGGCAACAACTTCTGGTGTAGCTGCAACCGCCAGAGGATCACCATCGCCTGCTCCACCACCATCTCAACAGTTTTCTCACGCACCTCCACAGCCAATGGTAGCACCACAGTATTACAATGTATGTTTCAAACTGCAAGACCTCGAAGTGATTAAATTTATTACGTGTGTATCATCTAACAAAGTTATTACAGAATGTATATATGTATCCTCTTTATCCACAAACGGTTACAATGGGTCATCCAATGGTTCACAATGCAGAGCAACACCACATTGACGGGTTAATGGGTGCACCCCAAAGTCAGCAGTTTTCTCATCATGAACAATATAGCAATATGATACCAGGCAGGTTAACAGGTTGATTTGTCTCATAATTGTTATTTCAGCTCAAGGTGGCGTCTTTTACCAGACTCAGGGAAACACATCGCAGCCAATGTCTAGGCAGAATTCCCTGCCTCATTCTGGTTTTGTTGGTAACCAGCCCGGTATACAGAATCAACAGCTATTAACTGGTCCACAGTCAACTCAGTCATCGTCTGCTTCTCAACAGCAATAGTCTAGTCGCAGTTCCTAATGTTTATCTCTGATTAATATACTCATTTTGTCTGAGCATTTAATTCTGTACATAATTAATAATTATGCTTAAGTATGAAAGTGCTCCGGCAGACAATTTTGTGAATTAATTTATTTTGACCCTTAGGTGTGTCTTTATTCTGTAACTTAGATTGACTTATACTCGGGCAGTATTGTCTAGACGTTTTTTTAAACTAATTATTTGATTAAGTGATTTACACAGGTACGATTTTTTCTCCTGAGACTGTTTGGCTGTTGAGGTACCATTCAGGCGTGCGTTTTTTTTGTCTCATTTAATTGGTGACTACATTCAGATCACGGTCGCAAACAAGTTTTTAAACCGAACCTCTTATTGGGTAATAGTGTTTACTGTTTTTCTTATGCTCCCGATTTTTAAGCAGTTTCCTAATTGTCTTTTTGTTTTCTTTTTTTTTGTATTAAAGTCGGGTAAATACAATTTTCAATTGAGTGTATGTGAGCAATTAGACACTATTTAAATGACAAGATTTTATTGACGAAAACTGTCACTGCGAGATGATTATTCTAAAAGAAGTAAGCAACACTAAAACGAAAGAAGTCAGGATCCGTATGACCAAAAAAATATTGAAAACTATGTTTGACCAATAACGAGATCCAGATCCGGATCATACTTACGAACAAACCGATTTTCTGCGCTCAGCGAACATGTTGTAAAGCTAAATAATAAGAAAATTCACTATATTCAAAAATTAACAAGGGAATCTTCAAAATCAGCATTTTTGAAGAACCCTCCGCCTCGGGTTATACCCTATATCTTCGGGGACAAGCAGAGGTGCCCGGGCCGGCCCGTTAAATTTTAATTTTCAGGCCCGGGCCGGCCCGGGCTTTGCACATTTTTGAAACATCGGCCGGCCCGGGCTTTGCACATTTTTGAAACATCGGCCCGGGCCGGCCCGGGCCGATGTTTCAAACACATTTGCACAGTTTCCGAGGTTTCCCAAAAAAAAAAAGACGGGCCCGGGCCGGCCCGCAACTTTGACAGCCCTGGTTATGCCCAAACAGGCTACAGTAACGCAACTTTGGAGAACCAAATTGAAATACCATATAAAATCTTTAATTTTTCTTTGTTATTTACATATTTGTGGATAACTTCTTAAGCTGCAAAACATAGAACAATAAAAATAAGAGCAAAGTTTCGAGTGTACCGCGCCTTTAAGCAATGTAATTGATGCTAAATCTATACTAAATATTCTACAATGTTTATATGACAATTAAGTATTTTTTATTTAATACCCGTGAAACAGCTAGAGTGAGATCAAGACTGTTTTGTACAATGTGCATAGGAAATGTTAATACTATTACATTACAAAGAGGGGGATATCGATGACGGAAGTTACATTTTGTTTTTAGTTACTATAGAGGATACAAATAGATACAATATGAGTCAAGTGAAATGTAGTTCTGATCAAGTACTTGGCTTTCTAGTCTTGGCCGGCGATTCGCCACTTCTCGATTGCCTTCTCCAACAGCTTCGCACATTCTGCATGACCAAACTGACGCGCATCATCTAACGGGGTACGGCCGTATCTGTCAGCCGGTTCTGTAAAATATTACTGTCACATGATGGTCAGAATGAGTTTAGCGTAACACCATCACCCGGTTGGTAAGTAACTAGAAGTAACTAGGTAACTGGGTTCAGGGCTCAAAAGCTGGTTCGGAATGTTGGTATTCTAAATTCGCCGGCTTTAGCTATGCTAGCAATTGCCGATGTGGATGAATTGGTATGAATGTTTAGTTTCTTGATCTCATCGGGGCACGTGATACCAGACAGCACCCCGAACCAGTGGACCGGCACTCTAAGTCCATAACCGGTTAGTATTAGGTACCTGGACTCTCTTTCCAAGTGGACAGAATGAAGTCGATGCAGCTGTCGTTGCCTTCACAGGCTGCTATATGCAGGGCAGTTCTATCGTCGTAATCACGGTCATGAATGTTCATTCCCATCAGAAGATATCTGCAAAACAGAGTAGATTCTATATTTCTTTAAACATCATAGATTAAGTGTTTAAGCTTTTTTGGAGCACAATCAAGCGGAAGTAGTGACATATGGAGTGCTCATTTACATTTTTGTTTAGCACTATGTCTGGAATACCCGTTCTCTGATCCACATTTTTTAAACTGACTACTACATCATCAATATGGACCGAAAAGTCGATCGTAGCTAGACGAATGTTGCCCTGTATCCCTTACATCTTACCCAATTTATTGCTAACACCTTGTTGCATGTATTTTATTCCCGGTGCCGGTAACCTAACCGTAAGTCGTTCTACAAACTTGGAGTATCCATACCTACCTTTTGACAGCTAATATATCTCCTATCTTCGCGGCATACATAAGCTTCATAGTGTTGTCTTGCTCCTTGTAGCTCTCAATCTTACGTGGATCAATCTTCTGGCAATCCGAGTAGACCTAAATCTTTAATCGTTATACGTTTTTTGAAAAGTTACTAAACTGCGTTTATTACTATTCGAGAAAACCTAAATAAAAGCTCACCAGGCCACAATTATAGGAAAGAAAAAAAATTTGGGAGGCGAAAACTGATGGAAATTCTACGTAAATGATCACGTTACTTTTTATTTTATCAGCTTATTTTAGCTGTCTGAACCGTTTCAAATAGGGTCTACCGTTGCTTGGTTTAACTTAGTGGGGGTGTATGGGTCACTGAAAAGTTTACCGTATGAGAACATTTTCTAAATATATTAGGTTACTGAGTGTTGAGTAACTTGATAAGAATATGTGTGTCATCTTAAGGTAACACTATACTAACCCTAACACTCATCTTATGAAAGTGTTTTCTTCTCCCTAACATACTGTTGGTGCTTGCTTATGAGACTAAGTTTTCTGGGATGCAAAATCTACTTTTAGATAGAATAGCTAAAGTTATTAACGCCAAGTTTTCCGGTCGCTTGAACAGATTCCCCGTTTTTTTTCGGTACAGCCAGCTCACTTCCTGAAACCCTCTCAACTCACCAAACTGTCATAGTTATGAAAGTTGAAGCGTTGAATAAGCGCTTCGGCGAGACGAACTCCTCGCACGGTGTTGCCCAAAGAATCGAGACGCGGTGAGTAGATGGCAATGCCCATCACATTCGGAATAACAATGATCATGTCTCCAGAAACGCCGGATTTGGCTGGCAGACCTACCTGAAACGAATGGGAAGTTCAAGTTTTCAACTTCAGTGATGTTTCCTAATGTCTACAGTAACCCGGAATCTCAAGCAACTAGCCATTAAACTTGTCTAAATCCAACCAAAATCCTTAATATCGCCGTTGGAGAATATTACGGTTTTGTCTAACACGTAGACCAGTAGCACCGCCATAATAAATATATTTAAGCTTCATTACCCTCCGTTTGCACCCACACCTACCCGGAATGCAAACTGTCCAGACCAATCATACATGCCGCAGGAGTACATTAATGACAACGCGTCACGGCACGCTCTAAAGATAGTTGATTATTGTGCCAGTAGTCAATATCAGACAAGATATGTGGCTTTAAATCGCCAAATAGACCTATATACAGCGAAAGTGGACAACGCTTAGACAAATTTTGGCTCATCTGAGGTTATTTATATTCATTATAATTAGTAACAGTTTAGAACATAAATTGCCGATTTCTGACGTTTAGCCGACAAACGTCAAAACTTCAAAACTTGGAAAATGAAAGTGGTAAGTTGGGAGACTCGTCAGATTGGGCCAGTCCTCTTAGATCTAAAACTACCGGCTACAAACTGACTTATTGTTGATAACTCGTTCTCCATTCATAGGATTCACGCCTCCATTGGCAAAAGTAGCCGCCATAACTGCCAGTGTGTCGCAGTTAGTCTCAATAGAGCATAGTTGGAAGTAAAGATCCAGAGTGTCTTGAAGATTCGTATTTGGCGGGAAACACTGAAGGCTTGGATTTAAAAACGGTTACGAATGTACTCATGAAACTATTGAAAATGTTGTCATTTGTAATGAGCAACCCCTTTTCAACCTAGGTGGTCTAGAATTCCTGTCTACCTACCTTATGTTCCCTCATATAGTAGGACAGGGCGTAGTTACGATCAGCTGTTTCGCGTTCCGATAGAAACCTAAAGCATATAAGAAATGCTGCAAGTAGGATATTCATATCTCTCAGGGTCATTCCGGGCCGATCCGCCCTACTAGTTAAAACCTCTAGGTTCTAGAATCTAGAAGACCACACCTACTACCAATATTATTTTCAAAACTATATAACATATCTAGAATATCTATACTAGGTTGTCGAGTACATGAACTTTGGGCTAAATCAAGAAGAACTATGCACGGGTTGCTGTAGCCGGTGTTTTAACCGGCATCATTATACTCTTACTGTCAGGAGTGAACTTACACGGCGTTATTGAATCCTAAATATCCTCCGTTACCACAGAAACGACGCATCTGGTGAATTGCCTGAAAGGGCTAAAGTCACAGCTTTCAACTATTCCACGGAAAAGAGAGGTTCACTTTATGGTCAAAATGAGTACGATATCCAAAATACTTGTCGTTATAGAAAATAGTTTAAAAGAAAAAAGAGTTTAGGTTGTTAAAAAATAGTACACTGTGCACAGCAAATATTATTACTACGATCTGCAAAAGACTGAAGCAAAAGTCCAAAAGAACCCTACTGTTTGACAGATCGTAACGCCCGAAATTTAATGGATCATCCATATATAACCAAAACTTACAAAGTCGAATCTATCCGAAAGCGAGGCCTGTCTTTTCATCAACGAAGCAACAATGATAGCACCAGCGTTGATCAGCGGATTGTGCGGTTTTTCTATAACAAAATAACCATAATATGTTCAGTTGGAAATAACCGGAACAAAACTGTCCCAAAAATTGTTGGAATAGTCTTATTCTACAATCATACGCACGTTTAAGAACCCTATTCCAATAAAAGTTGTAAAGCCTACTATTATGATCTAGCGATATATCATTGAATAATCTTCCACTGGGCTCCTGACCAATATGCGAGTGTAGCTCATCGGGACCAATCTCATCATGAACAAGAGCATAAGTAAACGGTTTGGAGACGGACTGTAAGTAAAGAGTTACAGTAACCCACAAGGTAGCTGGAAATTTATTTGTATATTTATTCATTGGCAAAGTAATTAGTTTCATGATATTCATTGGAAACTACAAAGTAGGCAAATGTAACCAGACAAGGCCCCTTTTAGCAGTTACACAAGAAATTTGTGGGTTTTTCTGCTGGCCGATTAAAGCGACAAAAACCTCCGCAACCAAGATAATTCTTATTATTCTTCATGATTATTCAAGGTAAAACTTCCATAAAGACTTTTGAGACTTCTATCATACCTGTAGACAAAATGGCTTAAATGCATCGCCCCAACTTCTTCGCTGTCCATCAATTGTACACACGGACACGGCCCATGACT
The DNA here is from genome assembly GCA_034691345.1 of Phasmarhabditis papillosa. NCBI lineage: Eukaryota > Metazoa > Nematoda > Chromadorea > Rhabditida > Rhabditidae > Pellioditis > Pellioditis papillosa. Next base: position 2,591 of record JAQGAV010003266.1, on the reverse strand, counting down.
TAGGATCAGCACGAGCCAACTGCGGGATGTAAGTAGCAAGCTAGAAAGGGTAGTTTAAAAAGTGGGTGGCCTCTTTAGCTTTTAGGTTTAAAAAACTTTTTTTCTTCAAAGTATCTGACAAAACTTGGACATATTTAAAAATACAACATCTGCAAATATTCAACAAGACCTTGTTACAATTTTGCTCTAGGGCGACTACCGTATCCCAACTAACCTGACCATCGCTACACGGCCGGACTTCTTCGAATATCTCCTCAATGACCGATGTGAATGCGGGCCAATCAGGAATGACCAGCTCGTTCTTTAGGGCCTTGCCAATAACACCGATACTGTTACCTACGCATCTGCAACATTACCGACTGAGCTTGGCCTTTACCGCAGAAACTAATTCGCCGGTCTAATTCGGTTTTTTTTAATTCTCAAGTTTAGTTTATCTACAAAATCTATGAGTCTTCGCTTCGCCACCCCTTTGACGGCTTCCCCAACTGTTAGTACAGTGTTCTACCATATAAACTGTACAACCTACAAGACCTGCAGCAGCTGTAGTAGCTCGACAAATTACGGCTAATTTTCGTGAACTTGAATGTTCCAAAAGAGTTTAAAACCTGCGTACTTCATAAAAAGCTGCTTGTCTATGTACATATCTTTCATCTTTCGGTTCTTTGTTTGATTTTCGGTTTCGGCCTGCATTTCTTCAGCCTTTGCGGATAATTCATTCGCCGTATGCATTTGTGAGCTGGAGCAGAAATATTTTGTCCCAATTTATAACTAACATTTTCATTACAATGGTAGGTCTTTAAAGGTACTGTAAACAAATAAGTTCTTATATTTCTTAAACATTCAGGTAGGAGCAAATCGTAGCTATTACTCACTTCTTAAATGTCTCCCTATCCAAATGAAGGTGCTCGTATTCAAATAAAGAGGCATCCTCACCCAGACTTAGTTCAGCTTCTTTCACCTAAACAGATTTTAATTGGTTCTGGGCATGGTTGGCTCGTTTGAGGCAGAGACCATCTTTAGTAACCAAGAAATTCAAATCTGTTAGGTCCCTATTTTGCTCATATTCTATAGTCAGTACTTACAGCTTTTAACATCTGCTCCAGACGGGGATCATCTTTCCGTATTCCAGCTTCGACCAACTCCTGAAAAGCAAAAATTAAGCTTTTGACGCTACCAAAGTTGTGATTTTTAGATTCAATTCCCCGCCAAAATTTAGCCAACCTTATTCTTTTAGACTTTTTTCACTTTAGAAACACTTCAATTTAAGCCTTTTTAGGATTATTTAAAGTCATAGACGGCTTAAAAGCACATTCTAATATTTGTGAATGGAGCAATAAATGATTAATCAGAATATTTCCAAGCACGTGCCGTATTATCTAAAGATATTAAATGTTCAATGTTCAATGTTCAAGAAAGTTCAATGGTGTCCGTCTGTAGCCCGAAAACTTTTTTTTGTTTCTGAATGGATTTGGCTGAAATTTGGTACGGCGATAGAAACTGGGGCAAAAAGAGGATTCTAAAAGTTTGGGGGGAAACCATTTATTATTAGCGGAGTTATAGTCATCCGAAATCCGGATTATTTTGCGCATCAACTCTTAAGCGTTGCGATAGGCAGCCACAAGTTCAGTTGCTTTTTGTAGCGTTGCGTTCTAATGTTATCAGGCACGTCAACCAAATATTCAAAACAAAACATTGATATCTAACGTATTTTGTTATTAGTGTCTCTATTATTTTTTTAAAAGTTTTGTATTTGTTTAATTTATAACAATTTTCAATAATTTTTTAACATAATAAGAATGTAAAAATCTTCTGTTTTCCTTTATTCCTTTGTGTTTCCGATTTTACAATTTATTTACGAAATATTTTAATAACTGGCAACATTTAAATAAATGATAAAATTCCTAATTTATGTTTAGTTACAATACGTATAAGTTATTGTTTGTAAGCTTCGCTGTTATTCTTTACTACTAAATAGTATTGAGTACTGCCAGAATCATAACTTCATACTTTTACTTTTGCATATAAACCCTTTCTTATAAAACAATTGAACCATTGTTATTACATAAATCGCATTTTATATACTTTTCAATTGTTATTTATACCTTATTTTGTTTCAAAAGTTTTTTACCGAGTTTGTTAGCATAAAGTTTACACTATAAAAGATAAAAATTTTCTTTGTGCTATTTTGTATAAGACAACTAATTTTGCTGAGAAAGAGTTAAATGATCCAACTGCTTAGATTGATTGTCCTTTATAGATATCCTTGCAAAATCTGATCAGAATATTAAACTTTTACCGTCTCAATATCCATTTTTCAAAAATTTCAAAAGCAGTTAACTTTCAAATGGAAATATTCACTTACAAGCGTGATGCCAGTGCGGACCGTTTAATATTTTTCGTCTATTTTGAAACATTTTACTAAAGAGTTTCGAAAGGTTGAAAATGAGATTTTCCACGATTTCACGCAACTTCTACATGCTTACTGAAATGTATAGCGTTTGGAAAACATGCTGGCTGTTCGGGCATTTTCTGCCTTAAACGCCGACAAAAGATAACTTATATACTAAAGTAGAGAACCACGGATCTATGCA
>JAQGAV010003265.1:0-12896 GCA_034691345.1 Phasmarhabditis papillosa | reverse complement strand
CAAAATACCTACAATTTTGAAATATAAGTGAAATGTGGTTATTATGTTGCCCACCTGCTTGGCTTCATCATCGTCGAACTTTAGCAAATGCAGAGTGGCGTCGGTTTCAAAGGGACGATCCAAATCCCATACCTTCAAATCATCGGATTATTATTTATTATTATTATACGAAATTTCGGTTACTAACTAATTTCGGCTCTAATGGGGAGAACGAGTTCATTAGCGGGGGAACACGCGTCCATCTCGATGATTCGGTCTGCCTTTCTGAGCAGGCCTGGGCCAATGTCCACCAAAACTCAAATTTTTTAACGAACGAGCGGTCCGCAACCGAAAAATTGATGAATTTCAGTTTTCCGAATCGAAGAAAAAATTACAGACGCCAAACTATAACGTCAAGGAGCGGCAAAATGTTTTCCGTGCTTTTAAAACTATCTCCCTAACTATTAATTCTAGGAATTTGAACTTAGATGATAAAAAGTGATAGCGACTAGCTTTGTCTAATTTATGGGTGCGTAATATATATATGGAGATAAACGTCACCAAGGCTGTCACAGGAGTTGGAAAAAATGTCAACAAAGGTGAATAAAAAAATCAATCAATTTAATGCAAAAAGTGTCTCGCGCCGTTGCTACAAAATGCTAGAGCTTCACTAGAGAAATGAGTAGTTCAAGGCTATATCTTGATTTTAACTAAAAAAATAATTCGAATTCTTTTTTCATTTGATAGAGAACGAAGGTCTCAAAGTTAGCTGAAATGGTATCCATGGGCAAAATTTGACGCTACTTAAACCCCGTAGAGAACGAACAAGGGATCCGCAAAAATTTGACTTCTGACTGTTTCTGTGACAGGTAAAATTTGAATGGACAACATATTCGCTATTAGAGCCCTGATGTCATATTGATTCTGCGCTAATATAGCCAGCCAATCGATTACGCAGGATCTGCAGTTAAAAAATTCATTGTCGTATTTTCGACATAAAAGACCCTGTTCTCAGAAACTGCAACCTTTCTATGCAGAGAGGCCAGCTCAATTTAGCTGCCGAGGTATCAACATGTTTCCTGGATGCGGCTCCCTTTGGGCAGACGAAACATACCGCATTATTGACTTTGGCAATGACAGTGTTTTCGGCTAATCCTTTTGAAATCTTCTCAGCAATCTGCAAAATAAAGTAAATAGCTCAACTTAGATAGTAAAGTACCTGAAGTGGAGTGGTTCTCCAGGCTTCCCCATTATATTGCTTTCCATCGGGAAGAGTGATCTTTATCGGAGTTGGCTCCTTAAAATGAACGGCATAAATCACAGTTATGGAATTTATAAACCTTGGCGGAAATTTCAGCCTTATATTCAGCCATCAGTTTATCCCAGAGATCGATTCGCTCCTGAATGAATGCAGGCCATGGCTTCATCTCAGTCTTGGCTAGAGAAGACATTGCTGGCTGAAAATTGAATTTAACAAATATACTGGTGACACACACACACCTGATTTGTAGAAAATTTCACGGGTAAATCTAGGTTTCTTGATAAACAGCTAGCCTTTAGAGCCGAAATCAGACGAAACTGTCTGTAAAGCCCCCGCGTTATGCCCAAAAATGAGGTCTTGCCTGAAATATATAAACTGTGTTTCAAAATCTGATGCAATAGGTTGCACAATATTATTATAAAGGAACAATAAATAGTGAATTGTTTAAACGCATGCAAGTAAATCATATATTCAAACTGATTGCCTATGGCAGATTCTTCAGAAGAATTATTTGCTTAAAAGTGAATAACCGATTAAACCACGAAGGATGTTCCAGATCTTTAACATATTATTACAGTAAATCTACGAACAGCTTAATACTGAGCCAACATACATATCATAAATGTCAAGGACGACTACGGAACGAATTTCATGAAGAGATAGACTAGAGAAAAATTTGGAAAAGGCCATTTAGGTACTCAATAAGATTTTCCACATTTCAAACGGCTGAGTAAATGAAAATAAAGGTCGGTGGAGGTGGGTCTCGCACCGAAAAATTTATACCGTAAAGTGGCCGCCGCAGAGGTACATTTAACGAATTGTTTGAATGAGCGATTTCCTAAATTTTTTCGCCTGAATTTGAGTGTTTTGTTGTGAAGTTTTTTCCTATAATTTGTATACTTTTGTACTTTCAAATACCGCTTTGTAATGAACTAATTCATCTGTTTAAGCATGGGTATCTCGCGCGATTCTTGGCACAAGCGCTACAAGACTGGAGCTAAGCGTCCAGTTCCACACAAGAAGAGAAAGTACGAGCTCGGAAGACCCGCTGCCAACACTAAGGTATTTAGTTCTAAGATGATCAAATGTACATCGTTTTTAAGATCGGAGCCAAGAGAGTTCATCTCGTCCGTGTCCGTGGCGGTAACTTCAAATACCGTGCCCTCCGTCTTGATGCCGGAAGATATTCATGGGCTTCTGAAAGTAAGTTTTATTTTGTGCTCAATTAGTGTCCCTTCTCTGAATTGCTCAATTCTTATTTTCTTCAGAGGTCACTCGTAACACCCGTATCGTCGATACTGTCTACAACGCCACCAGTAACGAGTTGGTCCGTACCAAAACCCTTGTAAAGGGAACAGTTGTCACAATCGATGCTGCTCCTTTCCGTCAGTGGTACGAATCTCACTATGCTCTTCCTCTCGCCAGAAAGAAGGGAGCCAAGATTTCTGAGGAAGATTCAGCCGTTCTCAACAAGAAGAGGTATTTCCAGTAGATGAGGTTGCGTAACATTTTAAAAAATTTAGATCGGCCACCGCCCAGGCCAAGTACACCGATAGACAGAAGACCGCTGCTGTCGACCCACTTCTCCTCGAACAGTTCCAGGCAGGACGTCTTCTAGGTTAGCCTTATCTTGAATAATGGTAATTAATGCTACCTATTTTTAGCCCGTTTATCCTCAAGCCCTGGACAAGTTGGAAGAGCCGATGGTTACATCCTCGAAGGAAAGGAATTGGAATTCTACCTCCGCAAGATCCGCGCTAGAAAGGCCAAGTAAACGTCTGTTCACCTTGTTGTTATTTTTAACAAATAAAAATTGTTACTATAATTGTTGTTTTGTTCTTGGGTTACTTCCCTTTAAATATGGGGAAAATTAATATATGAAATAAATGGGTTTTGAAAGATGACGCGTCATGGAAAAAATTGTACCGCTGCTGCAGTCTACTCCTATCATGAAAGAAGGCGGGACGCCAAAGTTAGTGGATATGGTACCCTTCATGCAAGACTGGGTGCTGATTCAATTAAAGAATTTGATTGCTGCTCCTTGACGCTTCAGCCATGCAAGTGGGACTTCTTCAATCTACTTTCCGTTAATTGTTGTATGTTAAGGGACCCCGTTATAACAACAAATGGTGTTATATTTGATCGTCAGGCTGTTCTTGAGTATATTTTGGCCCAAAAAAAGGAAATCGCCAAGAAGACTAAAGAGTGGGAGAAGCAATGCGCTTCTGAGGTCGACGACAATAGGAAGGTCTACACTCTAATTCCATATCATTTAATTTCATATTACTTATAGGCCGTGGATGCAGAAACCGACCGTCGCTTAAAAAAATTCGCAGCACTGGAAGGCACACCATCTCATCCAGGGGCCAAAGTTGATTTGAAGGATTTTGAATCACCTCTCCGATCAAATCCACTGAAACGGTCCCATCCGGGAACCACTTCAGTTGGTCAACCGGCTGAAAAAGTTAAAGCCACAGGAAATGAAGGAGATATGTCTAATATGAAAGGAGAGCGGTACGCTAGATGTTTCTTGGGGAAAAAAAACTTAGTCTCTTAGGAGTAAAGAACTGCCGAGCTTCTGGATTCCTGAACTGCGACCTAATGCTGATGCAGCAAAACTGGAGAAGCCTGTGAGTTTACTGCTCGATGTTCGCTAGAACTCGAGCAAATATATGCCAGCTGAAGTAAGAATGAATTTGGCAATTATCAGAGTCATTTCTTCTCTTCTTCCCGTGTTATATACATACCTCATCTGATTTCCGTCCTGACAGCTACTGGGGCCACTGAAAATTATTAAATAGTGAAGAAAGTAGGGGTCCCTAGAACGTGTTGGATGTCGTTGGGAGCTAAAATTGTAAAAAACTGGCCAACGTTAGTGGTCCGGAAAAATTTTGAACCTCATTTTACCCCTCCGATTATTTGTGAAGAATCCGGACCGGCCGTTGGGTGGGGTATACAATCGCTTAAGAGTTTCTGGTTGTTGTTGTTGTTATTTTTTCAATTAAATAAAAATATGTTGTTTTCAGAATCAAAAGGTGTTATGCCCTATAACTGGCAAAAGTTTGAAGTTGAAAGATCTCATGGATGTCAAGTTCACGTCGATGCCACATGACGGTGATTCCAAAGATTCTTCTAACAAATCAGTTAGTATTTTTGCATGCCTGACATTTTTATTTCTTAAGAATCGCTATATGTGCCCAGTGACCCACGACGCTCTCACAAACACGACAAGGTGTGCATATCTCAAAACCTCGTAAGTATAAGACAATATCAAAAATTAATTTTGATACGTATATTTCAGGAAATGTGTCGTTGTTTGGGATGTTATCGACAAGCTTATAAAGAAAGATAATATCGATCCAGTTTCGGGTCAATCTATCAAAGAATCTGATATAATAGAGCTTCAGCGTGGAGGTAAGTATTGCAGTGGTTTGCTTTCGGTTGGCTAGTTTAACACTCATAACGCTTCAAATTGTGACCTTGTTTATTTTTTAGGAACAGGATACGCTGCAACTAACGAAGTCAAAGCAAAGATGATGCGGCCCCAATTGGAACTTCAATAATTTTGATCTCACTTTGTACATTATTACCGGAAAATAAAATTCTGTCAGAATTTATGTTTGATATTTTATTGTTTTGGATCTGCTACATATTTCAATTTTTTCCGTGATGTATTTTTGCAAGTATTGTTAAGCTTGTAGATGACGTCTGTGATTAACCAAGGGGAGAGCTTCAAGAGGCCAGGAGTTCCAATGGAATTAGTGCCGAGCGGTTAGTTTTTTTTTACCGTGGTTTGGTTTTATTCTTATTTAGGTAAAAGAGGCAAATTCGACGATAGATTGGTCGTCGCAGGGCCAAACGATCAGAATGAGCCACCTCGTCTAACCAATTTGCAAGCCCCGATTATGCTTCTACTTGGACACGAGGGTGATATTTACACATCTCGTTTCAGCAAGGATGGAACATGCTTAGCTTCAGCCGGGCATGATCAAAAAGTTTTGTTTTCGAGTTTCTGTTGCAAATGTTACGCTTCAGATTTTCTTGTGGAATGTATATGGTTCGTGTGAAAATTTTTCTACCCTGAAAGGTCATAAAGGAGCTGTGATGGATCTACATTTTAACACAGACTCAAGGTTTACCAGCAAGTGTTTACATACACCATTCAATAATTTAGTCTCCTTTTCACTTGTGGCACAGATAAGACTACCAGAGTGTGGGACATGACTACTGGTGTCTGCCAACGAAAGTTCAGATCCCACTCTGACATTGTAAACTCTTGTTATCCTGCAAGACGAGGTCCTCAGCTACTATGTTCGGCAAGTGATGACGGCTGTGTCAAGGTATAGTTGCATATATTGCTCTCTTTACATGCAAGTTAAGATACACGATATCCGACAGAGGGATCCTGTCAAGACTTATGAAAATAAGTACCAGCAAACGTCAGTAACATTCACCGACACGGCTGAGCAGGTTATTGTTGCAGGAATTGACAATGATATTAAGGTAATCATTCTAGATATTTCCATTTTGTAATTTTTTGCTTTTAGATATGGGATCTACGAAGGGATGATATATCCTACGTCTTGAGAGGTCATGGGGATACAGTGACCGGATTGTCGTTGAGTCCAAATGGAAATCATTTGTTGTCAAATTCAATGGACTGCTCATGTAATTTATTAATTGTTTATGTGTACGTATTATCTGTTTCAGTGAAAATGTGGGACGTTCGGCCGTTTGTTTCTGGAGAAAGACTTGTTAAGTCATTTTATGGTCATCAACATAATTTCGAAAAGGTAAGCTTTATTTGAAAGTCGGTTTTTTCTTATAACTATATTGTTCAATTTCAGAATCTTCTAAAATGTAGTTGGTCATCGGATGGCGAAAGAGTATCCTGTGGATCATCTGATCGTTTCGTATATGTATGGGATGTACTACAGAGAAAGATTCTCTACAAACTGCCTGGCCATCTTGGATCTGTAAACGCAACAGACTTCCATCCCACTGAAAGCATTCGTGAGTTTTTTTTTTTGATTCATCAGCAAATTTAAACTACTATTTCAGTCCTTTCTGCCAGCAACGACAAACGCATATATCTCGGGGAAATCGCCTAAGGTATTATGATCTCATTGTAAACTTGTATTTTGTTGTGATTTGTTTCAATAAATTTGCTTTAAATCTATTTATGTTTAATTCACTTCGTTCAATCGTCGGGTGGTTTATGTGCACTGTAAGAGGGTAGTCAGTTCAACTAACTATGTAGTAGGTCTCCCAACTAATGTGTGATATTACAAGACGTTTGAGAGGTAACGTTTTCGTTTCACTCTCGCGATGTATTTACCAGAACTTGGCATTCGAGGAACATCTCCTTAGAAATCATAATATAGAGATGGACGGTGATTTGCTGTTTGTATGGAGGTATTTAAGTAATACTACTTGCACGGGTAGTTGTTTTAAGTAATCGTCCAGCTGTGGTTATTGGGCGTTTCCAAAATCCATGGATAGAAGTGAATTTACCGTATTTGAGGGAACGAAAAATAGATCTTGCCAGGAGATACAGTGGCGGTGGGACAGTGTACCATGATTTAGGTTGGCTATTTTCCTATCTACTAAATTAATGCATGTTGCAGGCAACATCAATTTTTCTCTTCTAACCTCACAAAAAGACCACTGCCGTCCTAGGAATCTTCGTTTCATGTCCGATGAACTTAACCGAAGATTTGACCTGAATGTTGGGAACTGGTTATTAGACAACGCAATTGTGGCAATTTTCAGATAGTTCCGAGTGCACGAGATGATATGGAATTGCAACCTGGGAGCCGAAAATGTTCTGGAACGGCTGCGAGGATAATCAAAGGCAGGGCATATCATCATTTGACACTACTGGTTCAAGCCGATATCACACTTCTCAAACGCTCTCTAGCTTCGCCTTGGCCGGTAGGTGACATCCACTGCTAGGATTGGCATGTTGTTCTTTTTCGATATCGTATAGGGCAACAATTTTATTTACGTCCTTTACCTCCCCATGGAATTGTTGTCACCAGAGATAGTTTCTGAAAAACAAGTACTGATGCCTCGACGCTTGTCTGACATTATCGCATTGCGCATTTGCCGTTTTATTATGTGGCAAAATCACTTAATTTGCCCTCATTAGCTCGCAAAATATTCAATATTGGCTATAGCTTGTGTATTGCTACAGATTAAGCAGACAGCATATTGTGTTTTAGGATAAAATAAAATCTAATGCCAGTCGCAGTGTCCGTGCTCCGGCAGTCGGCTTCCTGAAACAGGATGACGTCAACATAACTGTAGAGTCCGCACAAGAAGCTATTATCCAAGCGTTCAGCCATAGATATGAGGTCAGATAAAATAATCTTCTGCGAGTGCTTCCCTTTGCAAATACTTTCTCGCATGAGTATTATCTAGCTGTTATATGTGAAATATTGTCTAAACTCTAGATAAGCAAAAGTACTACGAAAATATTGAGCTACTTAAGATATGTAACCATCGGTCGATAGACATTGAACAAGAGATGATGGAGCACCCATGCATTGTGACCGACTACCAAACGCTACGAAGTTGGGAGTACGTCTTCGGAAGATCGCCCAAATTTCAGTACCAGAACGGTGATCAATGCCAAAAAGTAGAAAATGGTTATATCACGGAATGTTCATCAGGCGTGATAGGTGAACGATTTAACATATAACAGTTGTTTTTATTTGTATAGGCCTTTGTTGCTTTGTTCTAATAGTTCATTGCTAATTAATATTATGGTTCTGTGATCTAGGTATGAATAAATTGCTCAAACTTGATAGATTTCTTGAACAAATATTGGTTTCTGGCAAATAAAGATGGTTCCTTCCACTCAATCCGATTAATTAGTTGAGGTTCGCTCGCAGAATTTCACACCAAACTTTTTAAATGTTATTTTTCTACACCGCTAAAACTGAGCGCCAAGTTTCGGGCGCGGTCGTGTTGGCGCAATTTTCATCATTCTTCATTTCGTCTTCGTACATCATCGTTGTTTTCATTTCTCTTTCGATTGTATATAAATTTAGCGATTTAATTCTTGAGACGTTTTTAAGTGTTATGATTGATAGTTCTTTGCACTGTTACAGGTCACTTGAGATGTACACTCATTTGTATATCCCAATAGTAAACTGCTCTGTTAAGGGGTGTGACACCAACTGCCTAGAGGTCAGGTCGACCGACTGTTTGACCCCTTACTCTGCTATCTGCGTTGGCTCACGCACGCTACTTCTTATGAACCATTACTACGAGTAATATATGTTTGCATCTCGATTTCAATATTTCGTGAATTACGTTTTTATAAATGTTCATCTGTCGAAGTATCTACCTCTGCATTGCTGCGCAGTACAGTTCTAAGATCTAGTGTTGTTGATAGATATACATCTTGCTTCTCTGAAGCTTGAAGCATTACTTTACTCAATCATTTTCGACAATCCCTTCTCAGCTGTTTGGAACCGTTAAGGGTCACTGCCAGAGTAAACTTATAAAATGTATGCAAATATTGTCTCAGCAATGCGAGCCTTGTAGTGTTATATGCCTTTCTTTATTGTGTGTGTACTGTAATCGCGACAAGGGCTATTTACCAAATATATTCGGTTATGTTCATTATATGTTCTCCATCTTATCTTATGACTGATTTGCTACTTTTACTCTATATTCTATTTCAGGTATGATAGAAATACCATTCCTGAAGAAGCTTTTCGAAGATAAGCTGAAGCGGCAACGTGTCGCTGACACTGTCGACTACCTCAACCACTATGTGACGCCCTGCATTCTTCTCTTCGCGTCAATGGCAATTTCTGCCAAGCAATATTTTGGATCTCCAATTCAATGTTGGGTTCCGAGTGAATTCAAAGGTTTGTTTTTCTACTTACGTTATGTATGATGTTTCATACATGCTCTGTATTGATATTACTCATTGCGCTATTTTTTAGGAGGATGGGAGAAGTACGCCGAGGACTATTGCTTCATCGCCAACTCCTACTATGTTCCGATCGACGAGGATATACCAGTCAAAGGAGAGAACAGAGATGATCAGATCAGCTATTACCGATGGGTACCTATTATGCTAGCTCTTCAAGCTGCATTCTTCGTGCTACCCAACTACATCTGGAATATTCTCCACAAACAGACAGGTTAGCAATTGATATCGTAGACACATTATCATAATCTTTTCAGCTATCAACCCTCGTCAGTTCCTGTCAGAAGCAGAGAAGGTTCGAGACATGAAGGGAGAAGATAAAGAAAAGGAATTCGACAAGTTGGCCGACTACTTCACGGAGACTGTCTCCGTGTTGGAGCCTAGGATCGACAGACGACCTGTAAGGGATTATGATAATAATATTTGCTAATTTTGTTATTTAGCTGAGGACTCAACCGAGAAGTGGATATAACGCCATGTATCTCTATCTTTTGACCAAGTTCGGTTACGTCTTCAATATCTTCATGCAAATTGTCTTGCTCAACCATTTCCTTGGTGAAGACTACTTCCACTGGGGATACAAGGTAATTTCAAAACAGCATTTTTCTAAATATCTTAATCGTTAAGGTAACATCCGATCTCTTGGCTGGCAACCAGTGGCAGGAATCTAAGGTTTTCCCACGGGTAATCATGTGTGATTTCACCATCCGTGTCTTGGGAAACATCCAAAACCACTCGGTCCAGTGCGTCATGATGTTGAACATGATCAACGAGAAGCTCTACCTCTTCCTCTATTTCTGGTAAGTCGTATAAATATTTACAATAGTAATAGTTTCGTCTAGGTTTTTGATGTTACTGATCGTTACTGTGGTCAACTTCGTCTACTACGTCATCATGCTGCTCGTTCCTCACTTCCGCACTCGACTTGTGATGGCCAACCTTCCTAAAAACGATATGGTCCACGGCAGACGTGAGGTCGATCGTTTTGTGCGGGAAAATCTTCATCCTGATGGCGTGCTGCTGATCCAATTTCTCCGGGAACACGTTGGAGGAAGAACCACATACGAACTCACCAAAAGAGTTCTCAAGAAATACGACCAGCGAGAAAAGGAGCAATACAAGGTTTGCTTTACTACCAATGACTCAGTTGAACTCTAACTTATAGAGCTATTCGGATGAGTCGATTAGCAAGGACTCTGAAGCTGGTCTGCTTCCAAGACCACCAAAGTACTACAGTCCAAACAACAACAAGGTTTGTCTTTTTTAGTTAATCATGCCATCTTTCAATTATAGAGCTTCGCTCATCCCATGGCCCCCGTAATGGAAGACTATAACGAATGTGGAACAATGCGTGTTGGAGAGAAGTCCTTCATATCTCCATCCAGAAATTCTCCAACTGATGTCTAAGGTATAATTGACCTGTTTGTTAATAATTGTCTTTCGCTCACATATCATTATTCCGTGCTCATTTTTTTGCTTAGTCCTATTGTTTCACATATTGGTCTCAGTTTGCCTTGTTAATCAATTTGATTGTATCATTTTTTTCTAATTAATTTATACGTGTATTTCACAACTCGTACGTTGTGTCTATTAGTTCACATTTAATTTTTATAATTAAACGTTTTACCTAACACATCGTGTTTCTTGTTTTCGGAAAGTTGGAGCGGTTGCATGTCAGCCGTCTACGGGGGTTTTGGATCGATGACGTTTTAGGAGGGTAGTTGCAACTCGGTGTTCTTGCTTTTTTCGCATGTGTTATGTCGCTGTATGCGTAACACTCAATCATAACAACATGTTTTATTTAGATGGGGCTCTATTATTCATAGTTTATACGATTATATGATGAATGCCATTTATTCTTAGGCGCAATGCGTTCAGTTAGTCAAATGGTTAGTTGGTCGATGTTTTTTGTGTTGCGTCGAGAGCTTTTGAGCACAGCTGCTTTCTAGCAATATCTCAAGGAGTTTAGCCAGAGAGAAATCGGCACGTAGTCTATCCTATCCAGCTAAGCACAAATCGGCATCCTTTACTCTGGAACACGCTGGTTGTTTACGCTATCTCGTGTACATTTATGCCAACTTCCGACCGCAACTTATCACATTAGTTTCCTTGGAGATAGGACCGAGTTGTTATGCTATTGTTTTACCATTCAAATTAGAGCGTGGATAGCTGTAACTAGTATTTAGCTCCCATACATGATATGCAATTAATTTTATATATGCTCAACTTCTCATATCGCTCTTCAAATGAATACATTACACCACATGAAAACGTTGTCCTTTCAACACTACAGTTTTATTTTGGCTATTTCTATGAGTTAGTCTCAATGAAACTGTTCAAATCTAGTTTGCCACTGGAGTCATAATGGTTATTCCGACGCGAACCGATTAACAAATGATCTTTCCATTTTCCCAGTCATAATCTGCTCACGAATATAAATTTATGTTTGCAATTATTGTATTATAAAAGGTTCAAAGAAACATCATTCGTATCAGCAAACGGTACTTACAGCATTCTTTATCAACTCCTTAGCACTTCGCCCCATATTCTGCAATGATTTTCCAGCTTTTTTGTGTTTTTAATAAATATCAACAGATTGCAGCAGCTGTTTTATCAGTGTAGTTGGCATAGAAATGGCGCCAATCGAAAGAAAACAGATCGATCTAACTCCTCTCAAGGCAGCTAAGGTTCCCATTTTCTTTATTGTTGGTGGGTTTCTATCTATAATATTTATAATGACATGAGGATTAACGTTAGCAAACTCGGCTCATTTAAAAAGAACCCTATTCAAAGCCCATAAAGTTCAAATCTGATCATTTCTAGCAAAAGACAACAAGTTGTGTGAGGCTGATTTGAGTGTTAGCAAAGGGTGCCACGGCCAGCCCCAACCCCCAAGACAATCAATTTAGTAGAGTTGCAATTGACTATTCAACACAATCAAAACGGGCCGGAGAAATATTAGGCTTATTGTTAGCTCAGCCCGGCACAGGCCGTTCTGAATGTAGAAAAAATCGGCCTATCCCAGCCGGCCCCCGATCCAAATCGGTTTTAGATTTAAAGACCAGTGATGCAAAATTTGCTCCCGCAACTTATTACTTTCTCTAAAAAATACTCCGCCTTCGTTAGTCAAGTGACCCACTAGCATATCACCCACGAAATCAAGCTTCTTTAACCATTTTCATCTAGGAGGACCCGGTTCCGGCAAGGGAACTCAATGCGAGAAGATTGTTGAGAAGTATGGATTGTCCCATCTTTCTTCTGGAGATTTGTTGAGGTTAGATGAGGTGAAAACATGATATAGATAAAATACAGCGGTGTTATCCTGCCAGCCGGTGATTAAATACCTCGGCCTTGGCAGAACTGTCCAATCCTCGGCCGGTCAGCTTAGCTCAAGGTCCAGTTTCTCGTCTTTTTTAATTTACTGAGGCTGTTGAACTAATTTATGAATGAAATATCTCTTATTGTAGCACGGCAAAAGGATCTTTTCTAGAAATAACTGCTAAAATGGTATAGATCATTAAATGGGAATAGGTCGACCCTTTACCAACATTCTCTGATCAATTGAATCAGCAATAATCTATAGTCTGTTTCAAGAGCTAGCTTCCAGGATAGTATACTGGAGGGAGGCAGTGTTAAATCAAAATGAATGTAATCTTGAAGAAAAGGCTCCCAATCTAGTGATTCCATTAATTTTTATATAACAACGCT
>JAQGAV010003264.1:0-12898 GCA_034691345.1 Phasmarhabditis papillosa | reverse complement strand
TGCCCAGCGCTAAAGGAGAAACACCTATCTTATGATAAAAGCGATTCTGGAATAAATATTATTATTATTATTATTATTACTAATCTCTAATCTCCGACAGGGTTATAACTTATATGCAAAACAGAATAGTTAGAACTAGTCTATAAACTAGAAAAATACACGTTAATTTCTCACAAATTATTAAACTCAACGATAGTATAATCTATTAATATTCGCTTCCTTGTTTATACTCAAATACGAAACAAACCTGAGTAGCTGCAGGCCTTCTGCCTAACTCCGATACCCGCTGACTGACAAATGGAACTGTTGTCTTCTTAACGGCTGTTTTGGCCAGTCTTGGTGCTGACTTTGTGCCGCTTGCCTTCTGAAACAAAAATGATAATACCAAATAAATATTGTAATTAAATTTCAATATTATTCCTATATTTAACACACAGTCACTGTTTGAATAACTTCACTCGATTTCCTTCAAGGCGGTGAGTAAACACTGAGAGAAGCGGCTAATCACAGTGTGTCAAAGAAAAGTGAACGAATGATGATATTTAGAAACATCGCGCAACACCACTTTGTTCTAGTTCTGCCTTCGTTCGAGCAAATCACAAATTTCCGAAATAGCAAGAAATCTTTACCTTTATTACACTCTTCTGTGATTCAGCTACTACTGAGTTTCTTTTCTTCTTCGTGGGCACTTCAGTCTTCTGCGTCTTCTCAGTCTAGATACATGTTTTTGTTTCAGAACGATTGTTAGTTTATTTACCCGCTTGTTTGCAGCAGATTTCGTATCTGCAACTGTTTTCTTCTCCTGGCTATCCTTCAATGCTGCGGAATTGGATTTCCGTTTTGCTGCTGCCGCCGTGGTAGTTGTTTCGCCCTTGTTATCTTCGGCTTTATGGTCGTCTTTCTAAACATTGTCATTTGTTCAAAATGAATACTTTCAAAACAGACCTTTTTTGGTGGAGATCTGGCTATCTTCGTTATCTTCGCTGCCTCGGCTACTGTTGCCTTCTTCTTCGATGCTGACCGCTTCTTTCCGGTGTCCGTCTTCTCCCGTCGCCGTTCTTCTTCTAAGCTAGCTTTTAGAGCTTGTTCCAGTTCGTGGCGATCAAATCTGAAATTGGAGAGAATAACAACGAATGAGTAATTATTTTTAACAAGGCATCTCTTTTCATCGAGATTCTAATCTCTTTCATAAATACAACCGAATCTAACAAAACTCGATAGTACCAAACTATGCTAGATGATTCCATACATGTTCTTGTTACATTGAAGGCCGAACGCCAAAAAATCGCAAAAATGCGGAAAGCTGAACTTCCGTCCATCTCTGGTTTACATGCTCCAAGATAAGATAAGGAAGTCCACAGCTATCCCATTTCGATTGATTACAAATCAAAACGACAGCCAGAACTTGTTGGAAAAATATGAAATTACCCCTCGCCCGCTCCACCGAGGTCTATCCGTTGTCGCTGACTGCGCCTTTGGCCAGCTGAACTAGAATCCTTTCCAGACATACGATCGCTAACTGAATCTTAGCTAAACCAACGCTGTTGCCGCGTCTCTTTCGATACACTAAATAATTATACTATATGACAACTACTTTTGATATACCTCCTTAAATTTATATATAACTAATGGTAAGTAACCGTATTGATAAAAAAGATAGCGCAGCACACCAACAGAAATGTTTATTCAAAAATAATTACAGTAGAAGCAACAAGGAATATGAAGAAGAATAAAGAGTGAACAGAATGGGAACATTGCAAGGAATAAATGGGCCGTGAAAGACATTCATCTAGTATTATGGATGAGAAACTCAACAGTTTGTTATCATTGACTAATGGAGGAATTATTTCACGAGAATACAATAATAAATAGATATAAAGAACCGTAAATTGCGGATGATGATCAAAGAAACCAATACGTAGTTGACTTTAGGAGAGCTGAATGAGTAACATCGACACGGATTTACTTTCAATTTATATGACTAGAGAACAGCAAATAGGCAAGAATACAAGAATTAAATAATCGAAAGAGAGATGATAATAAATTATAACTAAATAGCAAGAATATAAAACATATAGGAGAATAATAAGAAGAAACTATGTTAGATCGACAAGCTCCGTGGTTGTGGAAGCTTGGCTGATAGACGGGGAGTCGGGCTGTTGGTGGAAACGAACGCGGTTACGGAGTTTGGTCAGCCGCTTTACGTCCTTCTTTTTTGCTATTTTTACCTGAAGAAAAAAAATCATTACACAGAATACAATAATAAATTTTAATAATCAATGAATCTTTATACTGGGAATCTATCAGTTGTTTATTTTACTATTGGGAGTATATTTTTGAGTTGCTTTAGATTATTGTAAGTGTAGATAGATTTAACGAATCGTAAAAGAACTATACCAGTTTCTGTAGTTTCTGACTGCACCTAGCACTCAATTTATGTGCATAAAAAGCATCCAAAGGTGTAGGATTATGCACATTTAGAAGGATATGTGCTAAAATATTGTCGATAGTTGTGATAGTGTCTTCTGTATATATTTAAATGCTATGCTTTAGTACATTAATTTTAACTTGCTTAGTGAAAATAAGCTTTCTTTTCAGTCAGCGAGAAGTTAGAGCTGTATTTGAATGAAAACTTGAATCCTGCTCAGGCTGGCGGATTTCAATCGACGGCCATGGCCGGGTTTTTTGGAGAAGTTCTATGGCCGGCCATAAATACACTAAATCATAGATTTTTTTTTGGAAACTTGGAGGGGAGGGTATGATCTAGCTAACCAACACTCATGTGCACCTTTATTCCAACTGAAAAGTGTTAAAAAACGAAGATGAATTATTTTGGCTCGATTCCAACAGATTTATGGCCGGCCAGAGCCATAGGCGGCCATGGCCGAAAACTCTGGCCGGCCATCCGCCAGCCTGATCGTGCTTACATATACATTTTTGAATTGAAACGAATTTTTGTTTACCTAAATGGACTGTAGTTCCGGATCGAACCTCGCGTCCGGTACGATTTTTCTGCACTTCTTTTTGAGCCACGGTAGGCTTGTCGCCGTTATCGTCGTAGAGGCCGACTCGACGATGTCCATCTTCAGCAGTATCAGTTACGACAACTTCCGAATCTTTCATTTTCATGATAGCTGACATTCTTTGTTTGTATCTAAAAAAACAAATATGAAGAAGTAATACATATATATGTAATTATATGTAAAGTCCGACGATAATTATAATAAAAATAGTTTCGTTTTACCTGCTCACTTGCTCCTTGCCAAATCCATGAATGCCGTTAATGCTATGCTCAGCGTCGATGCTTGTTGAAGACTTTCTCTTGCGGTCAACGATAGCAGATGATGCAGGAATATTCGCTGCCTAGAGAAAAAGGAAGTATACTTGAAAACGCAAAAATACTTACAGGTTTATCAGCCTTAGTGGGTCCTTTCTTCGGAATTGTGACTTCCACAGGAGTTGAAGAAGAGAAGCGCTCAATCAGGCTTGTTCTGGCAGATCTTTGTGGTCGAGGCGAGGGCGTATTGAGGGCGAAGAGTTGACGTTTTGTGGTGGGTGGAATACTCGACTCCTGGAATAAAATAAATTTGAACGCTTCAAACCAGCTATAAAAATACTGCGATAAAGGTAATTTTATCTATATCTTGTGAATTTTATAGGACAACCGAATATTTTAAACTGTGATGACATTACGGTGCATACATAAGCATAGGTTTGCGTTAGATAAATTATATTTACAAACAAAATGGCCCTACATTGCCAAATAAAAGAATCCATACTCCCACATGTAGAAATGTGTGGCGCCGATAGACGACCATGAATTTTTTTTCAATTAGGTAGTTAGTATTCGGCTAACAAGTTATAAATTAATCCCCCCAGTGACCGTCTTAATCAACATACCCCCGGGGTTAAACGGTATTCATCTGCAGCTACCCTACGAGGTAAATTACCACCGAGGCAAATATGAAGGCGAAAAAGTTATTCCGCGGGCTACCCATACCGGGGTAAATGTTAACCCTTAGGTAACCCCGGAGAGGGTCGAGGAAGCTTGATGAATACGGCCACAGATTTGAGCTCACATCAAACACGCGTAGGTATGTTACAGTGAATATAAAACACAAAAATGGGCACGGACCTGTATAATCGTTCTGCTAGCTTCTTTCGATGCAACTGCTGCAGCCCTCGACGGTCTTGTATTTTCTTCGACAATCTTCACCAGCCCGCTTAATTTCTTCGATATGTTCTTGCTTTTCACACATCGTAGCTTGCCCATTGGTGTTTGTTTGACTACCTAAAATTTCATTTATATGCATCTTGTCGTAGTGTTTGCTTACCTCTGTAGAAGTAGTTGCCACCTGATCGTCAGGATCTCGCTTCAGTAGCTTTTCCTCAGGAGTATCCGGTACAGTTCTTGGTAACCTGCTCGAAGAGGTTCTAGTCTCACGTCGCTGAGGTGATGCTTCTACAGCCGCTCTTAGAGCTTTGGCAGAATGAGCTAAAAATTAGTCATAATTAAAATGAAAAAAATGGTATAAACAAGTTTCCCTACAGCAGACACATATCTCTATCACAGCGTGAACAAATTAATTTGATGCCAATAAGAAATTGCCTTGCAGGAGATAGCTCACGCAAAATTTACAGCATAAAAAGTACTTCTCAAATGTTTTGTCGTTGATTGAAATGACGACGTGGTGAGTTCGGAAATTCAATATATTCGCAATAAATCAAAATTAACAAACCGTTGAGACTTCTTTCCTTTCTGCTCTTCTCTTTGGTGTTTTCCTTGCCGGTTGAGCCGGATTCGGAGAGCGCAGTTTCTTCCAGAAGCAGCTCCAATTTCTTAGCGGCATCCGTGTTCGCTTTAGGTTTAAACCATGGAAAAACGAACTCATCCGGCTAAACTTTTAACATCATGCCAAGGTTAATTATGAACACTAACAACGCCGTTTCCCGCGCTTGCATCCTGTTCTTCAATATCGATAGGTATTGTTATACACAATTCTTCAAAAATTTCTACCAGCACCTTGGGAAGTGAAATCGCAAAACTAAAATTAAAAATATAATAGAATACTAGGATAAGGTAGTCATACATGTCAGCCATTTCCTTTTCCATGAAATCACGCATAAATAAGGCTCCTTTGACTACAAACAAATATCGGAGCTTGCGAATAACCTGGAAGAGTATTTATAAAGTGGCCCTAAACCAGTATTATTCGAACCTCGCCTATATCTGTGTTGGGAAGCGCAGACATTTCGATATGCTTCAATTCCAACAGAATAGACACCTAGAAATACCAAAATAGTGAGGAAATGCATATGTTAAGAGAGATTTACCTGAATTTCCAGGACTCGCATTTCTTGTCGTAGCTCGGAAGAGCCTTCACTGCTGGCATCGTGTCTTTCGTTTATTTCCTTGAGACTCTTCATTAAGGAGTTGCTGAGAAACAAAGTGACCAGATTCTACAAATATAAAAGTATGATTAAATTACACAAGAAGGTCTAACCTCGACAATTCTATCCCATGTTTTCTTTCCGAAATAGTCGTTGATCGAGTTCATAACAATGTTGTACAGCTTCATAGGTTCCGTGAATTCGCTCAGTGCACTTTCGAAAAGCCAATTGGAGAACTCTTGACCGAATTCATTCTCGGCGCATTCTACAAGAAATAAGTAAATGTAAAACAAGAAAAATGAAGAATCAAAGAACTACAAGATAAATAGGAACTTAAACATATGAAGGATCATATTTGCAACATACATTAACGAAGCTTACCAAATCGTTTCAATTCGTCAGTTTCATATAACTTGCGTCGAGTAGCTCGAAGCTCCTGAAGCCGCTTGACTCGCGTGGCTTGCTTAGGAGGTTTTCCCATCAAGGAGGTACCCGAAGAAGATTTGCTCAACCGCCGTGCACCTGAAAAACAAACAACTAAAATATATGTAACGGATGAATTACCATTTAATGCTGACATTCTCGAAGATTCATCATCCATAGAAAATTGTGAGGCTGAGTGAGAATCCTCTGAAGATTCGCATCCCGACATTCTGGAATCCTCCTCCTCCATGCCTGTAAATTCAAAAAATGATAATTAATTTTGACAACGATCAAATAAGAAATTCATGTTCTTTTTGTTCCCACTGTGAACGTGTTATCCAAGTTAGCTTAACGAAATTTCTGGGAAAATTTAACTGAACATTTGATTTTTAGTATGGCTTTACATTTACGTTATTTAATCAAATCGCGAGATTTACCGTTGCGGTTGATTCCAATTTGAAACAATATACAGTATCAAAACTAATATTGAACAGTCAGCAAATCATCTTCAAATAATATCAGAAACAGTTATTACTTGCACACAAAGAGAAAATTATGTTCATGCTCTGTTTTCAATAGAAAACTTGACACGTTCAAAACGAAAGATGAAGCACTGTTACCTAAGCTACCAGTAGAAATATAAATAATTGTAATCACGCGGAACATGCCGATCTTTCGTTCGCTGTGTTCACCTATTCACCTATGATAAGAGAGCAAGCAAGCTGTCAGCAGGCTGCGGCAGGTGGTGGCTGTAACCAATTAACCCTCGCACACGCAAAATATACGCAGATGTGAAGCGGACAATTAGGTGTAAAATTAAGACATAAACGAGAATTGTCTTTCCATAAACTATGCAGTTAAAATAGTTTCTCAGTCATGCGAAAAATCATCTTAAAAATAACACTTTGGTAGATTTGTTCACTAGAATATTTCAATAGTAGCAGTATAGTCCCAGATCAGAAAGACAGAAAGGAAGCGACAAAATATGTTAAGCTGCTGATTCAATAAGATTCTGTGCGGCGAAAAGCAGCAACTGAATTCTCCCAATTCAGACAGCTAATCTTAATCAAGACAAGCTTGATATGAACGCGAACATCAGAAACATCTGTGAAATGTACGTGCTGGTGAAAAATCAAGAAAATGACGATCTCATACATATATTTGCACAGCATCCAGTTCAGTGCAAATAGAGTAACTAAAATAAATACACTCTATACATCGAAGTGAAAATACCTAGCGCTGGAATATAATGTTATAGATAATGTAAATTGTATGTATCTGTCGATAATATCAGAGAGTTGGCAGTTTTGCCTATTACACATACATCAATCTATTAACCTGACCTGACCTTCAATTGATGATAATTAAACAAATAGAGGTGAATAACGTGACAAACTCACCGCACATAAAAGATGTCGCATGAGAAGCGGCAAAATTTTGGAAAGATTTCGGAGCGGATAACACCTAGAAACAGATATTCGACAAGGAGCTAGAAATCAATATAAATATATAAAGCTTGATTGATAAAAACAACGTACGGTACTCTTCACAACATCCTTCAGCTCACGTAAGCTGCTAGCTGGAATTGTTAGATCCTTTTTCTGCGGTGAAAATCGCTTCACTAGGTTCACAGCCAGTTTCTCAAACTCGGCGTTTTCAGACATTTCCTTTGGTTAGATGTCTTTTGAACTATCACAATTAGCACATAACCTAAATAAAGAAATACATTATTTCCCCAATATCAAGACTGCATTGAAGATATTGAAGACAACATAGTTACGTTTAGATATATTCTGGGTCACACTAGCTTAATTGAGAAGTTTTAAAGAGAAAATCCAAGTAGTTTAAATTGAACGCGGTTGCTAGCCGCGGTGCAAACTGATCAATAATAATGCCGCAGCACTGCGGTCAAAAATAAGAGGGCACAGCTGGACAAGCCGAGAACACGCATAATAGACAACAAATAAAGGTTTTATTTAGAAAAAGTAATACAAAGCAACAACTATTGAAGTAACAGTAACATTCTCAACAAGATATCAATAAAATAAAGAAGTTTCCAAACAAAACAACATTAGGCTAACAACAATTCGGAGGGAAAAATAACTCAACGACGAATTTTTCTAAGATTCTTAAAGTCGTTGGTTGGAGGCTTGTGCAGTCGAGCTATTCTCAAAGTGTTGTAGCGCTTCGACTCCTCACTGGTACATCCAGATATTTCACATCCTAATCCCATGAGAACCTATAAGAATAATAAATACAAGCTAGACTTTGTATTGGCAAACCTTTTCGACTATCTTGGCAGGTGTCTTTAAGGAATCAATCCACGGACTCACAGGTAAAAATGTACCATTGCCTGAAAAGGAATCGACCCAATTGAATAAATTAATGCTAAAAAATAAGCATGTCAAATAGCATATCTTCGGTTGAAAAAAGGTTCAATTCGAAACACACGACGCATTTCAAAGTTTACGCGATTCTTGTTAAAAAGTTTCCCGAAAGAATCATAGACTTACTCAATGTTAACGCAAGAGCCAGAGCAAACGCTTGAAGTTTACTTTTCTGTGATGGACCGACGTACAATCTCGAAGCGTTCATTTTTCCAGTCTGGGTTTCCGTTCCTGTAATAGGGAATAATTTTACATAAATTAATTGCACATCATACCGATAAACTCCATCTGAACTTTTCCAACGATCTCTTTAGGAAACTTAAATTCCTGTATTGTCTTGTAGGTGATGCAAAAAGATCTACCAAGGGTCTTAAAAATTATGCTCAAACTTCAAAAAAAAAACATCAGAACCTCTAGAAATGTGACCATGCATCCAAGCAAACAAAAACCAACTAGTCTCTTGTCATCTTTCAAGCCCCAAACAATCATTTCAACAGTATTGGGGAACTCTGCAACAACAGTCAAAATTAAAAGAATTTAGAATCAATAGTTACCTGAATCACTCCTTGTTTCCATATATGTTTTGCAAACGTCTTTAAACGATTTGACTTCTTCGTCGGAAATGAATAACGAGAGTGGGTAGACATCACATCCTAGAATCGCCGTTTCAACGGGTCTTGGAAGGAGTGATGATTCCACCTTAACAAACAGGTTCTCAAAGAATATGTGGATATGCTACCTTTTGGAGAGTGGTAATTTGTTCCAACTTAGCATCTTCCGTTTTTGCAATAACAGACGCAGATGAGAATGCAGTTTGAACCATAGCATTTAGAGTATCCTAAATATTGATCAAATAATATTAGTTTGCGGAAAGAAGCCAACCTGATGAATTGAACGTCTAACTGCAGCCTCTTGAATCTTTAATTTCTTTGACGAACCAAAATTCTCAGTTAGTCTTGATCTGTTGGCGGAATAATCGGCAGAGTCGAAGTTGTGATTGCTTGTGAAATCAGGAATAGCATCTCTGTAAACATGAACATATTAGAAATAATGAATTTCGCGATTGTACTATCCAGAAACCAAACAATATAGAGCGTGAAGGGAAATGAGCAAGATTTTCGAAAAACATTGGAAACTACGAATAACTCACTTTACTATTAACATTTTGTCTACGTCGGTTCTACTACGTGCACCAAACGCGAAGAAACGGGCAGGTCGGTAAGTCGTAGCTCCAGTGCTCCTACAATAAATGCAAGTATTCAGAAGGCACACAAGACTAACTTATTCACAACAGCAATGGCGTAATCAAACCCTTCGGCAACATTGTTCGCTTCTATTCCTATCTGCTTTACGGTATCGGACACCTGGAATTTATGCAATTGCAACTTCAAGCTGATGTGCTGTTAACCTCGTCATCGACGGACAACACGGCTCCTGATGACTGGGTTCCAATATTTCTTATTTTCAAACTCGACGGATTCTTTACCGAATTATGAGTAAACGATAAAATAACATCAGTGTCAGAAAGATCTGAAAGGGAAAGGATACAGCGCAAATACCGGAACTAAACCTAGACGCTTGCGTTTCTTACTCCGCTCGCGAAGAAGACTCGACATACCTTCTGTAAAAAATTCTACATCAGCGATTTTCAACTAGTGGATAGAAACGATACGACAACGGTCAGATACCAATTCACGCCTTGCAACGACATTTCAAAATATTTATTTCAAAATATACACATAATTAAAAAACAAGAGATCACAATGAAAAACAATGATATTATTATTGATGATTATTTCCGACGGCCTGGTTCACGTCTATGACTTGAACACCGGGTGGAAGTTGGTTGATATCGAGAGCATTCTCTCCATCTAGAACAAAATTAATAAGAAAAAACTTGATTACCAGACTTACTTAGTGGAATAGGTTGTCCAATAACAGTGGCATGTATCACTTGGCCATTCGAGAGATTCAAGAAGTGGCCTGTTTGGTCCAAGTCGCCAACTACGAACGGTTGGCCAAAATTCTCAGCTCCATTGGTTTCATTTGAAGCTCCGGACGGCATGCTATGCGATACCTAAACTTAATTACATAAATATGCTATAAATATAAACAGAATTGCATTTTCTTGCTGAGCAGACATAAACGCTAGCCCGTTGAGTAATATTCGAGTAGGAAGCAAACATAATTATCATCATTAACGATTTTACACTAGAACTATTCCCATAAGACGACTCTTCTCAGCGAGAACCGAAAAACCAAGAGTTATCAAAACTTACGTTAAATTTCTTTGTTTCATCTCTGGGAACAATATCGATAAGAAAATCGAAATGTTCATTGCGACTAACGGCGGCCGATACATCACACTACAAAATGATTAGTAAGTAAAATATGTATAGTCAACTAGACAATACCTTTTGAAGGGTCTTCCTTCGTCCTTCTTCAACAGACTGCCACCCCTTCAAAGTCAATTCCTGGATGAAAAATTCACAGGCGGCCGAGAGTACCAGTGGTGCATCCTGACTGACCATCTAAAAAGAACAAAAATAATTAGATATTAGAGCCGCAGCATACTTGAGATCGGACATCATCGTCAATCTTCATTATTTTCTTAACTCGCGCCATCGGAAGTTCCATGTGACGAGCCATTGAACGAAGTTCAGTCTGAAAGCGGCAAACTAGTAAAAATAAATCAGATCTCGAAAGTCGACCTTCTGAACAGTTCATTTGTAGCTAATGCACATTCCAAACAGTTCAAAAAAGAAGGCACTGTTGTGTTTTAATTGTATACATTTTTGCAGATCTCTCATCGGGCCGTGTCTAAGAGTCTACATGACGTCAAAAAGTCACTATTATTGTGGACCAAGGTTATGGAGAGGGGATCGAGGGTTCAAATCATCCCCCTAAACATTAACTTTTGCAATTAATTTATGTATTTATCATAAAACACTATATCAAAAGAAAATTTTCAAATTTAGTCTTATTATACCCCAAAACAAAAAATCGATTTTGTCTCTGAATTGTATACCCCCGGGCCCGGGCCTTGCGTGAGAGGTCTGGATTCTTGCGACGTTATTTTCAACCTAATTCGACAATGGGTATTCATTTAATACGTTATAGTATTTTTGGGGCGAAAACAATCAACGTACATCGGTCATCATTTCGATTCGGCGTTTCTGGTTCGGCCAAAAATCGCGGCATTTGTTCTTATATTCTGTCAGAGAGCTTGTCTTCGGCTCATTTCTTTGAGGAACTGCGTAGACAACTCCTGGCTGAAAATATGATAAATTCAGATTCAATTGAATTAGAAAACGAACTGATGGAATCTCGTCACCATTTTTGTTGCCCTTGTCATCTTGTTGACCAGAGCCCATGTGATGATTACCACTATAAGAAGCAGTACCATCCAGAGTAGACGACACATTTTCACTGTAGGCCTAAAAGAAGAAAACATAACAACTGTATTTTAAATGGAATACCTGGCTATAGGCCGTAACTGGCTCAGCATCAGATGCAGTGCTTCTGTTCCCATGATTATAGGAGCCACTCTGAAATATTCAGAAAATTAAAGCATAATAACGCAGTAGGGCTAGTACTAGTTGGGTTAAAGTAAGGACAACTCGTTCGGTACATATTTTCTGTAAACGTAACTATTCAACATTTTTACAGGGTATCAGAACGCAGGATAGCGTATGCTGCTGCATTTCCTTTTCCAGATTTAACGATAGACATTACGTTTTCTTCGATGGCGCAATAATATCATAAATATGGGTAAGTTTTAACAGAAAATTGTTTTCAATTATAAATTCTCCGTCCACTTTTCATCCAAAATTGCGGCGGACGAGAATGAATGGGACTACCCGCTTGCCAAGGATCCCGTCCTTCTTCAGGTGACTTAATCTTGGGTATATAAATTCTCGAATACAATCGAGCGGTTCAAACTAGTAACGTAGTAAACGGCCTAAACAAATTTGAAACAAACCTGCGTGGATGGCCCAGATTGTTGCAGGTAATAAGTATGTGATGAAGGGGTCCTCTGTTGATCGTAGTTTCTGCTCATCTCCAAGTAGTCTGAATAGAAACTGTTAGCTGAGTAAATGTTTTGCTGTAGAAATATACGCTATATGAAATGGAAAAGAAATAAAGTAATTTATAAAAATACACTCAAAATTAAGGATTAAAAAATTGAAATGGAAAAAAATTTGAAATGCCGCGGTCTGCGTAGAGAGTGGCGCCTGGATTACGAATATTTCCAGCTGGTTTTGGCTGTATTCCTTGCTTGAAAGAATTTTTATACGAAAAGTCCTAATTAAGAATTCTTCAAATCAAAGCCGGGCCAGACGGTAATGTTATAAGTTGCTTACAAGTTACAAATTCAATGGGTTTGACCCGCAAGTCTGCTTCAAATGCTCGGTTTGCGGTTTGAAACGCATCTGATTTCGAGTAAATGTTTCTATATTACAAATATTATAATAGATTCGATACAAATTTGCCTATATTATACACTGGAACCTAGCGGGTCATCCAATTCATTCACTTCCACCCGCAATTTTGGTTTAAAGGTGGACAGTGAATGTATATTTCATTGGACCATTCAGCCATACCTGTTACGGGACGGCCCGGGCAGGCCCGCAGACTAAAATTTTCTAAGCCCGACCCTGCCCGAATCCAGGAAAATATGGAGTGAGAGGTAAAGG
>JAQGAV010003263.1:0-12898 GCA_034691345.1 Phasmarhabditis papillosa | reverse complement strand
TTTTGCTCCAGTTGACATTTGCTCCAGTTGACGCTTTTTTTTGCTCCAGTTGACGCTTTTTATTTGCTCCAGTTGACATTTGCTCCAGTTGGTATTTTCCCGTTTCATTCTGGTTTTCAAACTGCACAACTTTGTAGCATACATCTCACATAACAACTTGTTAAATGAATTTCGAGCCTGACCCTCGAGAATCGGCTATTCATCATGCTTATATACGAATAACACACGACAGCCGTCTTTGTGATTTACTTCTAGAGGGAGGGGGCGGAGTCTTTTGTTGACTCCCGCAGGGAATATCGCAGATTACTGTAGTTGAGTAGAGCGCGTTGTTTGGCAGTAGGCCACCAATTATCAGTCAGTTATGAATGAAAACAACTTGCGAGAGAATCAGTCTAGTCGTAGAAGTGAGAAGAGACGCCGACAGTTTAGCAATATTAATTTTATGTTGTGTTTTGTTATAAAATAGAATTGTTGCAATTGTTACTATCTTCAGTTAATTTAAAAAATAAGAGGTATTGAAAACAAAAATTGTGATATTTAAAGGAGGCAAACTGTATGCAGTTGATGTTTACCAACTTTTTGAGATTAGGAGGGCAATACCAATCTGAGTTGTTTTTTTATGCGACGGTAGAAATATAAAGAAGATTAAATGTTCGAGAGATTATAAAATATATTAAGCTAAGTACTGATGGTATTAGTTAATACATCCTTATTGGATCTTATTTATGCATATTTATGATTATTAACCCAATCACGGTTACTGAAGGTGGACCCGTGTTCCAATCTTCATTATCATATCTATGCTGAATTCATCTATCTTCTCCTTACCTTGATTGTTCCTTCCGGTAAATTGAGTTTAGCCGCTAGTTCTCCTCGAGTCTTCCGTGAAACGTAGTTCTCTTTTGCGAATTCACGCTCCAAACTGGTAATCTGCTCCCTTGAGAAAGCAGTTCGGTAACGCCGCATGCCATTGTCGTCGCGTGGATCTGAAAGTGATTAAACTGTTGAATGTTGAAATTGTTAACTATATGGAAACAGATCTTACTGGTTCGGGCCTGGCTTAACAAGCCAGCGACCGTATTCATCAAGCTACCATAACACTGGCCGGGGTTCCATAGGGGTAAAATTTACCCCGACAACTAGGTCATAGTGAAAAGTGTGGCTAAGGGTAGCACGGGGATAGCTGTTTTCTCTTCATATTTGCTTCGGGGTGAATTCACCCCTCTGGGTACCTGTTGATGAATACGGTCGCAGGTCTGGAAACCTCAGATTCCTAATCCTCTAGTTTAGAATCATGGCAAGGATCATTCAGATTTTAGTACAAGTTTCTTATTTAAATACATTTTCTTCAAAAAGAACATTACACCCCTTCTTTAAACCAAATAAATTCTAAGATTCATAATAATAGACTACCGTAATCCAGTCTCTCAGAGTCATTCAAACGAATTAAATCATTTCTTGCCACTGCCTATTTTCAGAATTTAATTCGAAAAATTAAAAAGAGATATTTATGTTTTTCATTAATTTCATTCTTGGGTGGTGTTCTCGCGTTTTATAGTTAATTCATTCACATAACAATTGAGCAATTACTCTCGTTTAGTAGTCAATAGGAATAAAGACAGATAGCTATGCAAAAATGCCTTAAGTCCTTTGAAGATTGGAAATTTTTGTAACAACATTTGAGTTCCCAAATATGTTTCACATCTTACTGTAGAACGGCCGGTAAACAATCGCCAAAATATGGCTGCGATGCCAATCAAAAGTTATAAGAAAACACAAGAACTTCTTTGTGGCAACAATGACTAGTACATTTCTTAGCCATTATTTACCAAAAATAAAGAAACTCTTATTGTAAAGAATTAGAGACAGCCTCGCCTGCCTGTTAATTTCCATAATTGGCAGCCGTCTGTCGTTTATGATCTGCTGTTCGTGTCATATTGTTACATATTTGATTGAAAATAATAAAAATACAAAATTAACATGACATAAATAGAGTGAAGGAGCTATTACGAAGGTAATTTGCTAATGGGTCAGATTATTAGAAGCAGAGCGAGTTTACCTGTCAGGTTGTGTAAGCGTTTCTAGGTTTATTTCGTTTCAAAAACTGGATTTCGAGCGAAGTTTCATGTGGAACTGCGGTGTTATATAAAAATAAATGGAATATCTGGATTGGGAGTCCTTTCTTTAAAAGAACATTCATTATTATCTAACACCGTCTCTCACAAGGACACTGTTCTTGATATATATGGGTAGCCACAAGTTTCCATTCGCATAACACGATTACCTGTCCTTACAACATTACAGTACACATAATGTTGTTGTTGGCTGATTGTAAACGTCGGGCAGTTGTTTTGTAAATGTGTTCAACGCGTTGTAGTAAAATATTTGCCGACAATGCATAATTACAGGTTAAAGGGAGCAGAGTATTGCGATTAGGTCAGCAATCTAACCAGAGCGCGATATCCTAATAAGAAGGGGATAATTGAGAGTGTTTACTTCCCGAGAAAGCATTGGTTGATAAGGGTGTCATTTACTTCCGGTATGTAGACAGTTATTTCAGACAAGTTGTATAGTCTGAGAGCTTCAAAAGTTAGAACGTGAACTGTCTATATTTTCACGAACTCTTGGCCCCCAGTTTCCAAAATATTCCTTTGCAAGACAGTATTTTAACTGGAAACCCCTTCCTTTATAAATATTCCTTGATGTAAAACAGTCTAACTGACCGCTACAGTACCGCCGTGTGGTGTTAATTTCCTCTCAGGACCATTCTCATTGTCTGATTAATTGCCTAATTGTTCTATGTACATACACGAATTTTAATTGATAATTGTTGTGTCATAAAAACTGCTTTAAAGGACTGATTGCAGCCGGGTTACGGTAGTTTTCGCGGTCAGAGATTGTAAAAATTAAAGTGAGCGATTTTGACATGCGCTGTGCGTACGATCTGGAGCTGTTTAGACGATTATATGAAAGTTATACAGAGAAATACTGTATTCTGAGGTTGTTAAATGGTTTACTGAAAAAAGAATGATTGAAACTTCGACTCTCTTACGGAAGAAGGAAAAGTAACCAGTAATGATGCTAGATATACTAGAGTTATAGTTTAATCTATAATAACAACATTTAGAATATACTGAAACAACAAGTGGAACCCAAAATGTTGTTAAAGGGATCTGCTGTGATCGAACATTCTATATCCGAAGAAAGCAAGTAGGAAATATATGTGATAGCAATCTGGTAAAATACCGACATTGAGAAAATATTTTGGCCCCCAAACTTTCGATATGGCGCCTGTCGGGTTCTTTTCAATCCACTAATAAGATTAGTTTCTTCTTGTTAATAATTTAGCTACAGGCAGTCCCTTCGCGCCCCTTCAATTGACAGATTAGAGCA
Source organism: Phasmarhabditis papillosa (assembly GCA_034691345.1). Taxonomy (NCBI): domain Eukaryota; kingdom Metazoa; phylum Nematoda; class Chromadorea; order Rhabditida; family Rhabditidae; genus Pellioditis; species Pellioditis papillosa. Next base: position 9,505 of record JAQGAV010003263.1, on the reverse strand, counting down.
GTGTAGTTATATATTTGGCGGGCGCGGTCGAATAAATTATGTAAATTCAGTAGATATAGGCTTAAAGAGGACAAATTACAGATGTATTCCAAGTGATTTGATATAGCACTAAGAAATATTGTTATAATATACTCTAGAAATTCCTGGCAAGGACAGTCAAGCAAGCAAAGAGTTCGAAAATAAAGTAGCGTAAGCCAGTCCATTTTTTTGAAGCCGGGCCAAACTAAGCCGCCTGTTCCATCGGGATATAATCTTTATCCATTATGTAGATACTCGTTTCCTAAGTGTAACTGCGAAAATCTTATAAACATATCGTCTTTATAAGCTACAAAACGACTTTCATAAATAGCATATATTCACTGATTTTACATTAGAATTAGAAAGATTGTTCCACGAAAACGAAATTGCTGTTGTAATTGTGTATTAAAATGCTAAACAACGCTAAATTGCTATGGGTTTAGGATTTAGGATGAAAAATTGCTGAATCCATTTTTCTCGATGATTGAGAGCTATTGTGCTGGAGCTAAGAATTACTGAATGCCAGGAAAAGATGGTAACCAATAAAATATATTCCTTGCAAAATACTGTGCATTCGAGAATTTGTGTCTACGGTTCCGAATCGGTACTTAATGATTGAGAAAACTACAATCAGTCTTGAATTCGCCCTTGTTTTTTAAACAAAACGAATCAAATTATGAAGCTGTATTTTAATTACAAGGTTTACATGTTCCTGTTGAAAGGGAACCCCACATATGAATACACATTGTGGCAGTGTTGGTCCAGTACTAGTAAAACCCTGTTAGCCCTACTATAACTGGTAGAGAACGTTTTTGTTTAGGTAGCATCTAAGATAATGGACTTTTGTAATGAAGTAGTGTTTTTGTTTTAAGATGCACAATAGTAACATTCCATTAGAATATTAGCATACTTTTTAATTGTGCGACATACTGTATTCATTCACTAACCGTTCATATAAGAATGGTGAACCATTGCAGTGTCTCCAAGCCGCAACTCCGGATGAAAAGACGGTTCCTCAGGTTTAAGCCGATTTGGATTTGGGGAAAGCTTAATAATATATTGTTAGTGTTTTAAACGCTCCAAACTGATATCTGAGTTTGCTTGTTCACTTTGAGTATACTTCAAAAGACGGAACTGATAGTTTCTCGCAATTTCAATGTACATAGGATTAACTTCTCAGACAAAGAATGTAAACTGTTAGACAAAACACCAATTATTCTTTAAATTTTAGAATCCACCCTCCCCCGGCTCCTGATATACCTGGTCGCCAATTAGCGAGTCGATCTGAAACGACATCTTAATCATTTGCTTTCAGTTTGGAGAGTAAGTAGCTAATAATTATAAGAAAGAGTAATATATGCCTGAAAGGAAGGTTTTAGTTTTAACAGTCATAAAAACAGAAAAATTATCGATTGGACTGGAAAAATAACAGATTTAGAGAAATAAGGATCAAAAGTTGGCAAAGTGTAATTTTTTTTGCAAGTAATGTAAGTTGAATAGGAGTATTAGTTCTCAAATTAATATGAGATTATGTTATCCCATATTGAAGCTCACTATAACTTTATTAACAATTTCTTTAGCGATAGCTTGCAATTAGTAATTGAGCACTAATTCCGTCAAATAGGTACTAAACGTGCTCTATTTCACTAGTTTTTAATAAATGCTAAATGAGTATGACTGCATTCTTATGCCACTATGAATGAACACATCTAATTGCCTACTAAACACCCTGGGAGGGGGAACCAAGGATTACGGTAACTAAACCACGCCCCTTGCCATGATGAGAAACGAATCGTGACTGGAGCCAGACTCCGCCCCCTCCGGCTCGTAAGTTAAGGTCCCTCGAGGCAAATGACAGATATCAGGGTCGCGTTAAACAAGCCTAGCCAAGAGCTCGTGTATTCAATAAAGGGAAATAAGCTTATTGTAAAAAAAGGCTAAATGGAGCGTTTTTGGACGGAGGGATGCTTAATCCAGGATTTTTAGGAACGGTAGGTTTTATTTATCTGGAAAGTAGTTAAGCAAACGTTAGTGAGTAATGATATTATTACTGTAATATGGTAGTACGTACTTAACGTTAGACCAGTGGAAAGGCAGGAATATATACTTTAGTTCAGTTAATACAATGTAATATTGTTTGATTGTCAACTACCATTAACTGCTATTGTCAGGCTTAGCTGATTGGAGATTTCACCGACTTTAGGGCCTGAACAGACTGATTGTGGTGTGTGATTGTCCTTGATAGAGTTGTCTAACAACTACCGCCGTGCGCTCTTCTTCTTTGTTAAAAGGTGTGTCGACTACATTTATGACCATTAGAGATAGTATCCGATTGTAGTACAAATTAGTAGAGCGGATATAATAACAATTATATTTATATTTATATCCAGGTTACAGATGTTTCTCGTTTTATTCAAAATCTTAAGACACAATCACTCTCGTATAATATATGGAGACTAAGTTTTAGACCTTCAAGGTGCTCATATGTCAACCTTTAAGAACATAAAGTTAACTTTTTTAAATATATTATTGTTCTCTTACTGATTACAGAGCATATCTAACAACAAACCAAAAGACGGAAGTTGCTATATTTCCTCAAAACACCAGAGTTGCGCCACACGACACTTTGTTCTGACACTTTTACGGCTCGCTACTCATGTGAAAAAGGATTTACCGAAAAGATAAGTTGTAACTGAGAATGATGTGAGTTCGAAAATATACAAATTTATATTATAGAGGGCTGAAAAGATTATATCTAGCTCAATCCACCTGACTCAGAATATACAAAAATAATTAAGAAATGTTGTGTTGACATTTATTCACTTTAATGAAGAAACAATGAAATTAGATTTTACTCTGTAGAATAAAAATATCCAAATTAAAGAAGTATCGCTAGCCTCAAGATTTCCTAATAGCAGAATCGAGTCATTTTTCGAAGAAGAAACTGTTGTATACCGGGGCCGTCACCAATTGTTTTTCCAAAATTTTTGAAAGGTGGGTTTCTTATGGATAAAACTAGAAGTTCCTTGGTAGTTAATAATTCAGATATTAAAGTTCCATTTGTAAATGTGAAAACTAGCATTTGTAAAAATCTATAATATGGAATCAGGATATTTCGCAATAGTGTGTGGCCCAGTTGGGGCGGCCCGGGCCAAGAAATTTGATACGACAGAAGGCCCTTGTCACCCCTGCCCAGAGGTGGTTATCCGGCCGGCCCGGATAACTGATGAACCTTTACTCTGGAGCTAGAGGTGGCGGATTCGAATCCGGGCCGGGCCAGGCTGGGCCGGATAAGCACCTCCGACCCTGCCAATATGTACCAGCATATACCTTTTGATATTGGAATAGTACTTTTTTAAAGAACTAACAATTTGAAAATTGTGTATTACAAGGTCTTTTGACATTATCATACACATTAAATAGACTTCTATTGATAAACTTATTTTCGGCCAGCTATCTTGGGGACCGAAAAAATGAAAAACTTCAAAAAACCTGAAGTAAAGGTTACACAGAGTGGGGCTAAAGTTAAACAAGAGTGGCATGGGTACCTAAGCATAATAATAATAGCACTATTTTTCGAATAATATACTTTTGCTACAGCACTTTTTTTTGAAATTTGGGTTTTTTTCGGTCCCCCAGATACCTTGGTCCCCAAGATACAGGGAAGCCATTTTTCAACCAAAAAGTGATTTAGCGAAGTTTCCTGCCTACTGAATCTTTCCTTTTTTTTTAAAGTTCCGTTGTCTTTGTTTCGAGTTTATATTTGAAGAATACGAGAACATTGCAAGGTTTTAGCATTCTCTTAATTGACATATAGAATATAGTATGATATTTACCAATTCTCGAAGTGAGGGGTTATCATGGAACATCTATTTTCGAGCGTCGCAAGGATCATAACTTGATGAACATAACTATTTAGAAGGCGATTGCAACAATTCTAAGTTAAAATAATTCTTTTTAGAGTTCTGTTTTCGCCAGTTCTGATCTCTGGTGGTCCCATCGCAGTCATCTATAAAAGTACCCTTTAGAGGTTATTACGGGCTGGCCCGTGTTTTAGTAGAAATCTCGAATAACATTGTCAAAGTATGCAGCAGTAATATTTAATTGAGAGCTATAATATAAATCCTGATTGAAGATTGTCGGTTGAAGAAATTTTTCAGTTGTTGACTACGACAAGGGGGTGAAAAGTGCGAGCCGGCCCGCACCAATTAAGCACAGTGCCAAAATCTGCGAGTGTGCTTTAGGTGTCAAAAAATACAGTACCCGTTCCAATTTGTTGATTCCAAATCCCAAAAATTCTCACTTTTCCTGAAAAGGGGCCGGCCCGGGCGGGCCCGTAGCACCCCTGGACTACGAGGCACTGCAATACATCCATGTTCAGAATTTTCCTGGCCGTTACAGTCCACCACTGCAAACACTTACAACATTTCTGGCGTGGAAATCACTTGGATTCATTTGTAAAAATCGTCAAGCTATTTATATTTTACAGAACCATCTTCTACTCGAATCATTCAAAACTTTATTGCCCTGGACCAACTATTTTTGGTAATTTTATTTAACTCGCATATCACGGTTCGTCACGCCCTATCGCAACGATGCAGAGAAAAATCGGATAGAGGAAACTTGGTGCACGATTCTGGATTTATTTGACAGTCAACCTATAGTGTTATTTTTCTATCATTTCATTGCCCGTAGGCTGATCTAGGGAAATGGGTTTTTTGGGATACTTTGGTGCACTAGTTTCTAAGAAAAATATGTTTAAATTTTTAAAAGGGGCACATTCCTTTGATCCCACTGCGGCTGATGGCGAGCCGTGATATCCAGTTATTTAACATCTCTAGCAGTATTTCGTGCTCCAATACTAACTGCGTTGCAAAAAGTAGGCGTGTCCTTGCTACCGTAGCAAAAAATGCACGTGACCCCCAGAGTCCTTAGTCGGCTATCAGCCGATATTTAAAATTTACAATTGTTAAATTGCACAATAAATTCTAATTTACAGATTTCATTGTTTTTTTAAAGTTGTATAATTGAGATAATGTTCTCTACTATCCCCAGCGTCTCATCGGATCTTACTGAGTTGAACGGTTTCATTGAGCAAGCTCTCTCAGTTACTGCAGGGGCAATTCTTCTGAAAACGGAGCTGCCGATTCACAGCTCCACTGTGGAAACTAGAGAACTCAAGTGCCGTAAATGCAGCCATGAGGTGAGGAAATCAATAAAATTACAATCTGAGGTTAAGAAGAAAGGTTTTTCTTCAACGAATTAATTGTAATATAAATTTTTTAATATAAAAAACGGACCATCCATCTAATGCACTTTCTTAATAAAACAATAAACAATTATAGCTTATTTAAAAGAAAAACAAGCAAACTAAAACAATTCTTGCAGACCCATGACCAGACCAACTTTATTGATCACTTGGTAGAATGTTACGAAGGCCCACAAGCTCTTCACATATTCAAAAGATACAATCTCTACTCCAACCATATCCAACAACTTCACATTGAAGCTCGGTCTGAACAAGAAAAGCATCTTCTCGTACCCATTAAAGGAGAACCGACTCAAATCCTCAAAGTGCCTTACAAATCTTCCATTTCACGCCTTTTTGCCGCGGGAGCAATTTTGAAGAACACTCCCGAAGGAGCCTTCACAACTTCGATACTCCTAGACTACACAAAATCATCCCAATCATGTACCCTTTATATCGAATGTAATGCACTGTACAGAAATGCCTTTCACATTTCTAATCTTAAAGAAATTTCCCATTAAGCATATATTATATTTAAAATTGTGATAATTATCAGTTTGGGTATCAGTTGTATGATTGTCCATAAATATCATTAATAAATATGCTAAATTTACAAACACGAATATACTTTAAAATGCAGACCTCTCATCGGGCCGGGCCCGGACCTTCCGCGAGAGATCTGCTTTAAAATGTGGCATATGATAATATAACCGTTAGGTTGAGAATGTCAGTAATTCTTTAAAAACTTGTTTGCCAGATGCTCACAAACTAAAGCTAAACATTTTAAAAACAAGATAAAAATAAACATGAAAGAAGACCATTTGCATTCTGCAGAATCCTGTAAATATAACTTCATCCTCCTTCGTGATACAGCATCCAGTAAATTGAATTATTAGCTCTACTTACGTGGAACTGTTACTTCTCTAAAATTAAAATACTGATTCAAGAAGCATTTTCGTTAACCGAACGGTTTTCTCGTTTTGCTAGTACAATCAATGCGCTACTTCTGTATGGGCATCCGTATAAACGTGCAACAATGTTCCTTGGAGTTTCCTGGTCGGTCAAGACTCGGAATCCAGTTTCACACATTCTTTTATGTAATCTCGTCCTCAAAAGACTTGATCTTGCCAATTATTCTGTCCTAGCACAACATGATGAATTTGTTACCAGTAACCAATATAGCACAATTGAGGTTTCTCTCAAGAGACGGGGTTGGCTCCTCTTTCAATTCGCTTTCCAGTCTACGATCTTGGGACTAATACTATAGTGACGAACTCAAATGTAAGCAGACATTATGCAACACCGTACATTTATCTTACTAAACGAACATTTAACGATAAGCCAATGTGAACTAATAATAAACATATATTTAATATCTCTTAGATATATCGTTGTCCCATTCAATTAATTGTTGCAACACCAATTAATGTACTGTTACAATTAAAAGATGCACAGACAAAAGGTGTATGTGCCTAACATACGTATATACCTTGCAAGAACATATCATGAGTGCGAACTTTCAGATACGTAAAGACAATGGTGGGAATGGGACAACTCGGCAAATTCCTAACCCCGCAGAAAGTCAACGAATCATATACACCCATCACAAAATTCATCAAAACATGTAAGCAAGAATATACAGTTTAGCGGGCCTAGAGCTACCCTATATAGTAAAAAAGTGTAACACTAAATAAAGCTCCGGCTAAATAACAAAATTTCACCATGCAAGTCTAACCCCGCACTATCTCATCTTGAAAAGCTGCAGCGAAAAGAACAAGTGAAATTCAAACTTTTATTAGATAACCTACGAAGACAACAGTAACAAAATATAAAATCACAACATACATATATATCCTGAATGGCACATTTGTCGAAATTACTTCATTAATTGAAACGTTCCATCACATGCAACAATTTTTACTCTGGAAATAATCCATAAAAACTGAATAAAGAATATTAGGGAAACCACAGAGGCTTTTGGAAAGTTCTCTATCAGCATTGTACACGAGGTACAATGATTAGAGCGGATTGGTGGTACTTAAAGTATACAACCTATGCCAAGCTAGTTCATCGAATTAACAACTTAATTTTTACAATAACTGCTTTACTGACAATAAGCCAATAATGACAAAATTGCTTGAATGCTAGTAGACTATAGTAGAGTGAATCATTTATTATTAAAATCATCCCCTTATAAAAGATGTATAATAAATTACACGAGATATATAATACAGAGATCTCGTGTAATTTGTTATAAATATTTTATAAAAATTGAATGCATAGCCCTTTCTGAGATGGAAGACGGTGTAGTAGGGAGCAAGCAGTATTCCATTACACAGCTATATAACTTCCATATTTCTCAGGCACAAAGCAAATTTTTCAAATGTTAAACTTACTAATTTTTAAAAACGTAAATTAATAAATTGAACATTTCCTTGAAGCACTTCAGGATAAACTCATGCGAGCGACAGAAGTAATGGTGAAATATGAAGAGATTCTGTTACTTGAAAGAAACCGAGAAAAATTGAATGAATTGTTTGAAGCTGCTGTTGAAGATCCAATTGATACTCGAAAGGTTAGCCAAATTATATATAGAAAAAACAAACTTTATTTATTTTGTTTTGTTCTATCATATTTCCAAACAGTTTGTTGTTCTGCAAAATACTCCTTACTCTTATTGATTACTCCTATCTTTAACAAACCTAAAGAAGCAATTTAGGCTGTGCTGCTACAACATCAGATTTCACAATTGAGAGAAGAAAACGATCAACTGGAGAAAGATGTATTGGAATTGCAACAGTTATTGAAAACCAATAATATTAAATAAATATATGTTCATACAAAAGAAAATTGTAGAACACCAAGGAAGAAGTTGTTTAAGTGGCCTGGGTTTTCTTGTTTCACCTTGTTGGTCACTGTTCTTAATGCATAAAAAACGAGTCATATAATCAAAGCATATTTTCTATTTTATGAACCGTAAGTAACATAAGGTTACTTTATCCATTTTTTTTCGAAACCAATGCAAAGCATTTGAAAACTTTCCATTTCTTATGTTTTGTGCAGGACAAAAACCACCAGAACTGTTCCCCCCTGCAGGTCCGAAAGAAAAAACAGGGAAACCAAACTTTATTCCATAAATATTTGTATTGGAAAGGCAATGGAAGTAAAATAAATGATTCAACTTAAAATATATTTATGATTCACGGCTCGCCGCGCCCTAACGCAACGATGCAGAGCAAAATCGGATAGCGAAAACTTGGTGCACGATTCCTGGATTTATTTGATAGTCTACTAATATTTATTTTGGTACCATTCCATAGCTCGTAGTTTGGTACAAATATAACCTTACCAACAAATCCAAATGTCTATAAGTATCCGCTAGTTGAAGTCGCTGTAGAAGCAGCAAGTCTGGTACTTTAGATGTAAAATATAAACATGTATTGTAAAATAATTGTTGTAAAGCATTCTGATAACTAAACACAATACAGAAAACATCAGTAACAATACTCAGAAATAAAATTTTCCCAAATAGTGCGGTTATAGGTAACCTACTCATATCCAGAAGATATTTCCCACAACGACCAACTATCGAGTGAACTTGATAGTAGAAAGCAAGCTCAAGCAGGTCCAAAACATTCTCATCTAAAATGATTTTAAAGATCAATTTGTATTTTTGATTCAATGAATTGTAAATCTACTATATACGTATATCAACATCAGATTAGTGTTACCCTATTCAAATTGTCTCAGTTCTTCAGTCTTGTAATTTACAACATCTCGACCAAATAGATGTCATATAAATACAACCCTACCTGTTATTAGTTCTGCTCGATTTGTATACATTATTTGCAACATTGGATTGAATATTGTTTCTGTCCCGTGTGTCTAGTACTATTTCATCTTTTTTGTCACCTTCGTCAAAAACCCCAGAGAACATAGTGTCAAAGTATTGCGACCAAGTGGCTGGATACTGAATAGACAACATTTTGCATTTTTTTGGAATACAAGAATATTTCCAGTTTTATATGAACGGTAACTTTTATGCTTTGGGGTTTTCAGAGCATTTTCCTGCAAACAAAGGCAGCTTTCTCAGATAAAACACTTGCTTTTCAATATTTGAGAAATTTGAATTTGACCAAGCTTAGAATTGAAACTGGAAACTAATTCCTAACCCCGCAGAAAGTCAACGAATCATATACACCCATCACAAAATTCATCAAAACATGTAAGCAAGAATAT